>PITB01002996.1:49452-137353 GCA_004024585.1 Paradoxurus hermaphroditus | reverse complement strand
CCCCCCCCCGCCCTTTCCTCTTGGATCGATTCGGACACATCCGTCCAAGTTCCCGGCTGTAGACCACAACTGGTCACTGAAGGCAGAAGATGTATACGCTCCGGGGGTTACCCAGCGTCCTGAACCTCTGCGAGCATGAGCGCCACGGACAAGAGTGCGAAGAAATCCCCACCCCCTCCAAGAGACTGTCCCAGCAGACGCTCTTCTGCCTCCGCCGCCCCAGCGGGACCCGATGCCTTTGCCGCCAGAGCTGGTCTCTCCCTAGCAGCTCCTCCCGCCCCCCCCACCGCCCGCCCCCCCTTCTTCCTCACTCTCCCCTCTGGAGTCCTGCCTTGGCGCACCTGCTTGGCTGGGGCCGGGTCACGTGCGCCACTCCAGCTGCAAAGGCACATGGGAAATGTAGTTTCTGGAGCGGAGAGGGGCACGTCGGAAGGAACTGGGGTCGGAGGCCAGGTGAGCCTCGGATATACACGTTTTTGCCCCCCAAAACTGTTCATGTTACTTGCGATTCTCTAATTAATTGGCATAAAATTTGCAATTTCCCATAACGTAACAGATCTGGGCCTCTGTCACACCCCTTCTTCATTTTTACGGTTCCCGATGCTTTTTCTCGGTCAGGCTAGTTCTGTCTAGTTTCTCAATTTTTGTAGAGAATTATTGTTCATTTTGATAGCTCAAGCCTACTGTCGTTTCTTCCACTTCACTCATTTCTGCTCCCGCCCTTCATCGGTTTCTTCGGCCTGCTTTCTTTCGATTTACCTTGGTGTCCGTTTCCTGGCTTACTGAGGTGCACACATATTCATACGCTCATCCCTAGAGATTCGAAAATCACTTGCACCTTCAGCTGTGTCTTGGAGAATTCTCGGCTAATCCCCAGTTACCTCGGGTCATTTTCGCTTCCAAATAAATACATTTTTGTTTCCAAATAAGCGTCTGCTCTGACTGGACAGTAACCCTGCACCCTTCGATGCCATGCTCTCGCTGCTCGTTTTCAAGCGACTTTTCTTACCGTTCCGATTTACCTCTTGACTCGAGAGTTGTTTCTGAAAGAGGGTTTTGGGGGCACCTGGGTGGCTCAGTCGGTTAAGCGGCCGACTTCGGCTCAGGTCATGATCTCATAGTTTGTGAGTTCGAGCCCCACATTGGGCTCTGTGCTGACAGCTCAGAGCCTGGAGCCTGCTTCAGATTCCGTGTCTCCCTCTCTCTCTGCCCCTCCCCTGCTTGCGCTATCTCTCTCTGTCTCTCAAAAAATGAATAAACGTTAAAAAAAATTTTAATAAAAATATGTACACCCGTATCACACATTAAAAATTTTCCAAAAGCCTCAATAAAATATTAACGGCTCACGGTCAGCACATAAGCAAAAGCTGAACAGGTCGTGATCAGACAGGACAGGATCCCGGGGCGGAGGGGGCGCCCAACAACGCCCAATGCAATACGATCCACCACATCGGTCGACGGAAACAGAAACTCACGTGGCCGGTGACGTGGAAACCCCCAAAGAAGCATTCGACAATCACTTCTGACTTGTAACACCATGAGCGAGCACGTGGAGAAGGGAATTCCCTCATCTCACGAAGACTGTGAATTAGACACGTGGATCTTGGCACATGGAGGCCCGCTTCCGCCCAGGTTGTTCAGCCGCCCCTCCCCCAGAGACCCCAGGGTGCGCAGGACAAGAGAGTGTACCCAGGCCCAACCCCTGGGCTGCAGGCTGGCCCCAGAGGCTTGCGGGGACCAGCAGAACTAACGTTCTGGGATTCCCAAGGCTGAGTCCTAAGGCACTCTGCGACACGATCGAGACGAGGGGCTTCTGGAAGGGACACCATGAAGCCGTCGTTGTCTGCAAACGCTACGGTGGCCCACCTGGAAAACTAGCGCCACGACCAATCAGAAAATATTTGGGGGAAAACTGTACGCCCTTCATAAAAGACACAAAAACTAGAAAATCCTCACCGATGAAGGAACAGGATCCTGTGAAAGAGATGACCGAACTTCACGTCAAGGCGAACTTACATAGGAAACATACGAGGTTCTTGGACATAAAGGGACCAATTCTCCCCGCCCCCCCCCGGCGGAGTCTACAAATTCGGTGCGAACAAGAGGCCGGGCGCGGATTGCTGGCTCCCTGCCCGACACCCCACACTAGTGACACCACGGTGGGGGGGAGGGTGACAGAGCGGAGAAGCTGGCAGAAAACTGGGAGACAGAAGGCGGTGGAGTGCTGGTGTGGGGGGGAGTGTGTGTGGGTCTGTGTGCGTGCGTGTGCGTCTCCGTGTGTGAGTCCGTGAGTGCAGGAAGCGGGGAGGAGGACTTTCCAGAGTGGGAAAGACAGGGGCCGCGGCAGGGCGCAGGGGACGAGGACAGGAAGTGCTTTGGTGCTGGCTCCTTCCCAGGGGACCCTGGAAACCCCGCCCCTCTACCTAGGAGGAAACCCCAGCATCTCAGCCCAGGCAACCGGCCTTGCACCTGTTCTCCCTCCGGCTGACCTGACCAGCGGGGCAGGAAGGGGGGTCCCTGACAGTCCCCTGCCCCTCCCCCTTCACCCTCAGGATGAGGTCACTACACTAGGAGGAAAGGCAGGTCGGTTTCCAGCGTTGATTTTTAATCGCACCTGTTCCGGTCTCTGATGCTGCCACAAACCGCTAGAGCTCAGCCTGAAAATAACAACATTCCCTTAATTCCCTTAGAACCGAGCTCGCCGGGCTCGGCCGGGCAGCCTTCCCCGGGGCTCCCATGCAGCTGCCCACGCACGGTGGCCGGGGCCACCGAAGGCCCGACTGGACGCCCAAGGTGACTCACGTACGGGCCAGCCGTCGGCGCTGGCTGTTGGCTGGCAGGTCAGCCGGGAGCCCGGGACGGTGCCTGCCCGCGGCCTCTCTCCACGTGGCCTGGCCTCCCCTTCGGGACGGTCAGGGCCAGAGAGGGATGGGGCATCGCAATTCCGAACGACCCAAAGGGACGCTCGAACCGCTCTCGAGACGTGGCCCGGTCGACCACTCCTGCCACGCTCTGCGAACCAAGAGGAGCGACCGGACCGTCTCCTCCGAGCGGAGGCCCGCTCCGCGGGCACAGCGGAGAAGGACCTTTGCTCGTCTTTGCGCATCTGCCTCGGGTCCTCGGCTCCCAGGACGCTCGCTGCCTTTTTCCTCTGAGTTCCTATTTCCCTTCAGAAGTATCAGCTGCCTCGACGAGGTGCGGTGAAGAAAAACACTCCTGAATGTGTTAAGGGTAAGCACGAAAAGATTAAACTGGAATGCCCGACTTCCACATCAACAGCAGAATATAAGATCTGTCGGGCGAAATATGGCAAAATCGGTAAAAATAAAGAAAGTGTGATAAATAGGAAACAAAAAAGAAGTCGCGAGAATTAGATCTTAACAGAACCGGGATTAAACTAGGCACAAAGCGGGTGATGGCACCAAACAGGAGACAGGAAGGCCTAGAGGAATTTTTGAAAAAGAATCTCGTAATATGGTTCTGGCAGAGAGACGCTTACAGAGATGAAAATAAAAGGAATGGGGGGGGAAACGGGGAAATAAGAAATAAAAGAGACTCAGCATCAGAAGGGGGCTACGGCAGGATTCAAGGTCACGACCTCATAAGGTGCAAAAAGGGGCATTCTCCTTGGTGGAAAAGGACCACGGACGGACGGAGAATATCTAATAATAATAACAACGAGCATGGGTTTGTGGAAAATACAGCCTCAAGATATATAACGTAACGAGGGAAAGAACTTGGAGAAATACAGATGACACCGACGCGGCGGCTGCAGATTTTAACACATCTCTCGCAGGAACGAACAGATCAGCCGAGCCACAGGCAGAAGCAGAGATATTCCAACAAAGGGAAAACGTGTTCTTTTTGAGGGCAGACGGAACAGCCACAAAATCAGCGACGCAGGGAAGCACAAATGAATTCTCTCTAAGTGAAAAAAGCGGTCGGTACCATCTGAACCCACTCCCTAACCACGAGGTGAGAAAAATGAAATCAGGAACAACGGGGGTGCCTTCTGAAAACTCCCCGCGTCCCCGAAAAGGGGAGAGAATTGCGAATAAATAAAATACTGAACAAAAGAGAGAAAATAACTACAGACGTAAGACGCATTTTCAGCGTACGTGAATATTAGGAGCAACTGTCTGTCTAACATATTTGAAAGCCTGGACAGAACAGATAAATTTCTGGCAAGGCATAAAATGCCAGAATTGGAGAGAGAAGAAATAGAAGGCTTGACGAGATCAATAACCATCAAAGAAGCCAAAATGGTCTCAAATAACCGCTTTCCCAAAAACCTCGGGGCCAAAACTCATTTTATCAGTGAGTTCAACCAAACTTCCAGCAAGAAGGTCTCGGGAAGAGGCAAGTTGTTCTAGAAACTACGACACGAGAGAAAGCCGCCCTGGCTCTTTTTACAGAGGACAGCATTGGTTCCCAGACTGGATAAGGCCAGGGCGAGGAAAGGGAATCTCAGAACCGTGCCATTTACGAATACAGATGCAAAGATTCTAAATCTGCTAATCAAACCCAACGGTGTGTTTTCAGATGTTATCCATCCTACGGTTCCATGCGGGTAAAATTTTAAAGCAGACAAAACTAACCAGTGGTGTCAGAATATGACCTGGGGGGGAGGGGGGACCGACGGTCATCATTCTGTTTCCACTCCCAGGATCCTGCCCACGTATTCTGTCTCTCTTCTGTAGTCAACTTACACTTCAAGGAATGATTCTCTTTTATTTATTTAAAAAAATTTTTTTTAATCTTTACTTATTTTTGAGAGAGAGAGAAAGAGACAGAGCAAGCAGGGGAGAACAGAGAGAGAGGGAGGATCCGAAGCAGGCTCCAGGCTCTGAGCTGTCAGCACAGAGCCCGAGGTGGGGCTTGAACTAGGAGGTCATGACCTGAGCTGAAGTCGAACACTTAACCGACGGAGCCCCCCAGGCGCCCCGGAATGGCTCTCTTTTTAAAAAGTAACATACCTAGTAGGATTTATACAAGGAAGCAATTATTTTTTTTTAAGGATGATTTAGAATTAGAATATCTACCACGGAAATCCACCCATCAATGACCTAAGGGGAAAATTACACAATTATCTCAACGGACACGGAAATGGCATTTATCAGTGTCTAATACCTATTTGCACATGACGAAAACTCCAAGCATGGTCGATTATCCTCTTTAAGATCAGAAACCACTCAGGGCACCTGGGTGGCTCAGTTGTGCGGTTCGTGGGTTCGAGCCCCGCGCCGGGCTCTGTGCTGACGGCTCCGAGCCTGGAGCCTGCTTCCGATTCTGTGTCTCCCTCTCTCTCTGCCCCTCCCCTGCTCACACTCCATCTCTCGAAAATAAGTAAACGTTAAAAAAAACTTAAAAAAAAAATCAGAAATCACTCGTGGATGCCTGTCCCAGCGCTCCTGGAGACAGTAGTGGGGGATGGGCTCGTTACACGTGGCAAAATAAACTTGAATCTCCACCTTCGACTATAGACTAAAGAGAACTTCATAGGCCAAGTATATATTGATCATTTACGAAGGCGAAACTGAATACGAATGAAAAAGCTGGCAAGCGAATAGAAAAAGGAATGCGAGAGAATCTATTTATGACCCAAGCATGAAGGAAGACTTCTTGAACAAGACAAAAGCGTAAATCAGAAAACAGAAAACAGATGCGTTCGACTATATCAAAATGTAGCGGTTTCGTCCAATAAGGACACGTAACCAAAGAGACGGCTGGCCGAGCGGTAGATTGAGGAATATCTAAAACTGGAGAATACGCAAATAATCACCCGAACGGCAAAGAGTTCCCACCCGAGGGAACTCACAGCAGGGGAAGCCCGAATTAGTTCTTAAGTACACGGAGAGAGGCTTCGCTTCGCTCGCAATCAGAAAATGTGCGTCCACACAATTACCCCATCGCAGAGGCAAAAAGGAGGCAGGCAGAAAATCTCCTGCACTCGGCAGAGATACAGGCAGTCGGGAAGGCTCGAGCGGCGGGTGGCAGTCGAAACGGGGGCAGCCGCTCCGAAGAGCCACCAGAGTTCAAGGAGAATTAAGAGATGCGTTCGGGAGAGCCGTCCCGGTTACAGGCCCTCCAGGCCCGCAGGAGGGCGCGTCCAAGGAGGTTCCTCCGAGCATCACTTACGGAGCCGGAGGGCTGGCGGCGTCCCCGGGCCCCGTCACGAGGGCACCGTGCTGCCCAAGAAATATTGTGCACCTGCTGGCAGCGATGAATTTGATACACAGACAGCCGCCGGGGCGTATTTTAAAACATCACGATGACTGACGGGGGGCGGGGGGGAATGTTAAGTATTCTGACACAAAACAGCCCTGAATACCTTATACGGATTGATAACTATCCGCAGACGCTCATCAAGCAAATTAGTAGGTGCCTACGTAGGAGATAGATCAAGGAAGAAAAGGAAAAACAATTAATATGAAATAAGAAAAGGAGGTTCCGTGGAAACGGACAGCAAACCACGAAATGAGGATTCGTAATTAACTCAGTGTCTCACCCCCGCCTGGGGCCCAATGGCTAAGGACAGCCGTTCGCAAATTAATTCAGTGTAACAGCCGTCAAAAACCCAACGGAATTTTTCTGAAGAACCTGTCAAGCTGGTCCCCCAACCTCGTGTGGAGGGCACAGAATTCGCCCTGAAATTAATCCCAGGGACAGTGGCAGCAGCGAAACGAGCCCAGGAATATCAGAACCAGTTTGCTGGATCAATGGGAGTCCTGAGCACAAAATCCTGGCGCTCTCCTTCACAGCACACACGACAATATGTGTCGGCTAGATCAAAATTCTGGACGCCAAGAATCCATAAAAGAGCCGGGGGAGATTGTGGCACAGACTGTCTGCACTTGGTCCGGGGAGAAGCCTTTCGAAGCAAAACCAAAGCCCCAAGATGCCGTGAAGGAAGCCCTTTGGAGGACAGACGACACCATAGACAGATGTCCAACAGCAGCGTCAGGCTGGGAGGCGACCCTTACAAGGTTTATTACAGGAAGAGCACTAAGATCCACAAGAGATAAAGCGCTCCTAACATAATAAGCAAAACACAAACAGCCCAGAAGAAACAACAGCGAAGAATCTAAACAGGAAATTCACACGGAGAGAGAAGCGAACACCCCACGTACATCTGCAAGGAAGCTCAGTGTCCCTAATCAGAAAACTACAAATTAAATCAGAGAACTGGATTCCAGGGTTAGCCCACTGGATGGGGAAAAAATCCTAAGAACCGATTAGCTCTCGGACTGGAGAAGCTGGGACGGAGTGAGAACTTCCTTTCACTCCGGGGAGCACTGACTGTATTCTGTTCGAAAATTTTTGATGACTTTTTTTGCAATTGCCCACATGTATTACGTTGGCAATTAGTTTTTAAACAGGAAAATAATGAATATATATTTTCTTCAATTTGCAAAGATAATGTGTGCTCGACTTAGAAAACTCAGGTCATTCGGAGTCACGCCGCCCAAAGCAATTCAATCACCGCTGTTTTTCCCAGTGTCCCCCCGGACCCCTCCCTATAGGTGATATATAGGGGACGTGTGTGTGTGCGCCCATGGGTGAGTGTTAAATTTTTCTCACTGTCGGGGTCTCTGGGCAGCTGGGCCCCCTCCCTCAGCCTTGGGTCTGGGCACACTGCCAAAGCCCCAGGATGCAGCGACTCCCAGCCTCGGAGGGGCTGGATCAGAGACAGCTGACCGGAAGGTTCTTAATTGTGTTCCTCCTCTTAGGAGCTAGAGTTGAGGCAAATGTGTTTAAGTGCCACAAAATGGCTCATACAAAAAGGAGAGGGGAGGAAGAGGGAGGGGGGAGGAGGAGGAGCAGGGAGAAGAGGAGGGGGAGGAGGGAGAGGGGAAATCCGGAGTAAGTTACAGGTGTAGCCTCCTCTCGGGCACGCCTGAGCCCCGGGGGCTCCGGGACGCCGTCTTGTGCGTTTCACTTCCTCTCTTCCTCGTTCCCCACCCCCCCCCGCCCCGTTCCTCCATCTCTTGGCTCTCGGAAGAAAGCGATTTCCCCCCCCAACTCGGACAACCGGAGTCTCAGGATTGAACTGCAGGGGCAGGCGCGGGTCACCCGGCCGAGGATGGCATGAAGGGTCAGGGCCGGGTCAGCTGAACCAGAACCACACCGACCGGGAAGAGGCGGTTCCTCACGGAAAATCCCAGCGCTGGTACCAGGAGACAAGAGTGGGGGCTAGGTGGCCCCAAACGGAAGAGGTCCCCGTCATGACCTTCGAGGTCAGCTAGATCCTGACCCCGCACTTGGCAATTACGATCGCTGAGCAAACTTTTCAATTTTCTGATACAGACTTTACAGCCCTAAAACAGGGATTTAAATCTCCATTTTGCGTTTTTAAATTAAAGAACACGGGAAGTCCCCAGTGCGGTGCCCGGCGCACAGTAGGTCCTCCAGTTCTGTGCGTTTCCGCTTCCCCCCGCACTTGGGGGGGAAGTGGAGGCGGAGTCCTGGGGGAGGGCAGCCTTGGCTCAGGGGAATAAAATTCCGTGCGCGAGGGACAGGCTCGGAAAACGGAAATATCTGGCCAAGCCTTCAGAGATTTAATTAAAATTAATATTATGCCTTATCGAAGCAGAAAGCTCAGTGCCGCACATGTATAAGAATCTATTTAACCAATTAGCTGAGTCAAACACGACCGTCCGGCCTTCAGCAAGTCCCTCTGCACGCCCTCTTGGCCCGGAGTCGCGGCCGACGCCACGTGCCTCAGACGAGTGGCCCGGCTAAACGGGCGATGGGTAACGGGACAAGAGGGGGCTTCCGGGGAGGCCCGGGAGGGTGAGCTTGCCCCGCGCATCGCGGAGCGCCTCACTATGAACGCCCTGTGAGCGTGGCTGGAAGATCAGAGACTCCTTCCCCCACTCCCCAGCTGTGTGGCCTCGGGCCGGTGAATTCACCTCTCTGGGCTGGCGATAGTGCAGGCTGGAGACCAAAGCCACACGGTGGACACAGCAAATTGGGTTCGAGGAGCTGAGTCTGGCTAAGTTTTCTTATCTGTATTTTCCACCTGAATTTGCTCATGATGTTTTAAAAACATGCTTTTCCCACCAAGCGAAATGGCAAAAATCCTGAAGGTTGATAATACGCTCTGTTGGCAAAGCTGGGGAGAAAGCGGCACTCACTCCCGTACGTTGCTGGCGGTAGTGTGAATTCGTACAATCTAAATCAAAGGACATTGGGCAAAAGTTGGAAAGTTCACAAAAATACACCTTTGATTGCTGATATGATTCCACTTTGAGGAATTTATCCTAGAGGTGATATACTCGTACGGGAACAAAATACGATGGGCAATGACAGCCATTGTTCCGCTGTCTGCAATAAGCGAAAGGCTGGATAACCGATACCCCCACCAACAGGGGATGGGTTCAGGGAGACCAGGTGGAACGCAGGATGCTCGTTTCAATTTAAATTTCAGGGGCGCCTCAGTGGCTCAGTCGGCTAAGCCTCCAACTTCAGCTCAGGTCATGATCTCACTGTTCCCGAGTTCGAGCCCTGCGTCGGGCTCTGTGCTGACAACTCCGAGCCTGGAACCTGCTTCAGATTCTGTGTCTCCCTCTCTCTCTGCCCCTCCCCCACTCATGCTCTGTCTCTTGCTCTCAAAAATAAACATTAAAAAAAATTTTTTTTTAATTTGAACTTCAGATAAATAATAAATGGGTTTTTGGCATAAGTATGCATTCAGACAGTATGTCCCATAATCTCATTTGCTAAATATGGCAACCCTGGGCGGGTCAAATCGGCACTCTTCAACCTCGGCACTACTAACACTTCGAACGAGATAATTTTTTATTGAATGTAGTTGATGTACAAGATTGTATTAGTTTCAGGTGTACGACATAGTGATGCAACATTTGTATACATTACAAAGTGACGACCAGTATGAATGTGGTCACCATCTGTCACCATACAAAGTTGTTGCAGTATTATGGACCCTATCCTCTGGGCTGTACGTTACATCCTGGGACATACTTATTTTACGCCTGGAAGTTTTTATCTTTTAATCCTCTTCCCCAATTTTGCCTGCCCTCCACCCCCCCTCCCCAAATCTGGTAACCACGAGATCGTTCTCTGTGTCTACAAACCTGTTTCTCTTTGGTTTAGTTTGTTCATTTGTATGTTTGTTTTTTTAGATTCCATACGTAAGTGAAACCATACAGTATTTGTCTTTTTCTGACTTACTGCACTTAGCGTGACCCCCCCTGCATGTGGTTGCAAATGGTAAAATCTCGTTCTTTTTTATGGCTGAGTCATATTACAGTGTGTGTGTGTGTGTGTGTGTGTGTGTGTGTGTGTGTGTGTGTGTGTATCACATTCATCCATCCACGGACACTTAGATTACTTCCATATCTTGACTACTGTGAATAATACAATTACTCTGTGGCTCTATCTCTTTTTATTATTGATGAGTCTAGCTAAAGGTGTATCAATTTGGTTTATCTTTTCAAAGGGGCAGCTCTTAGTTTCATTGAAACTACTGTTTTTTAGTCTCTACTTCACTTATCTCCACTCTGATCTTTGTCATCCCCTTCCTTCTACTAACTTTGGGCTTTGTTCGTTCTTCTTTCTCTGGTTTCTTTGGGTGGAAGGTTAGCTCACCTGGGACTTTTCTTGCTCCCTGGGGTAAGCCTGTATCACTATGAACTTCCCTCTTAGACCGGCTTTTGCTACATCCCAATGACCTTGGATTGTCGTGTTTCCATTTTCATTAGTCTCTAGGAATGTTTTTATTTCCTCTTTGCTTTTTTTGACCCATTGTTTATTTAGTAGCATGTTATTTCATCTCCGCATAGTTGTCCCTTTTCCATTCTTCTCGTAATTGATTTCTAGTTTCTTACCCATGTGGTTGGGAAGATTCTCCATAGGATTTCAATCTTCTTGTTTATCGAGCCTTGTTTTGTGGCCTAACGTGATTTATCCTGGAGAACGTCTCACATGCACTTGAGAAGAATGTGTTCTGCTGTCTTGAGATGGAGTATTCTGAATATATATGTTATGTCCATCTGGTCTAGCGTGTCACTTAAGACCGATGTTTCCTTATCGGTTTTCTGTCTGGATCCATTGGCTATCCATTGATGCCAGTGGGGTGCTAACGTCCCCTGCTATTATTGTATTGCTGTTAGTTTCTCCCTTTAGGTCTGTTTACAGTTGCCTTATATATTTAGGGGTTCCCATGTTGGGTGCATAGCTGTTTGCAAGTGGTATAGCCTCTTGCTGGATGCTCCCTTTATCATTAGGTAATGCCCTTCTTTGTCTTTCATTACAGCCTTTGCTTTAAAGTCTACTTTGTCGCATATACATATAACTTACACCAGGTTTCTTTTCGCTTCCATTTGCAGGGAATAACTTTTTCCAGACCTTCACTTTCAGTCTGTGTCTTTAGATCTGAAATGTGTCTCTTGTAGACAGGATATAGATGGGTTCCGTCATTTTATTCACTCAGCCATCCTATGTCTTTTGATTGGAGCATTTAATCCATTTACATGTAAAGTAATCCTTGATAGATATGTACTTATTACCACTTTGTTGATTGTTTCCTGGTTGTTTTTGCAGTTCTTCTCTGTTCCTTTCTTCTTCCCTTGTTCTCTTCTCTCGTGACTTGGTAACCCTACCTAGTGTTATGTTTATATTCCTTCTCTTTATTTTTTGTGTATCTATTATAGATATTTGCTTTGTGGTTACCATGAGGTTCATACATAACATCCCGCACTACCTTTACTATAGGTTTACCTCTGCTGGTGAGATTTTTTTCCTTTCATAGTCTTATTATTTTTGGTTATGGCCTTTTCTGCTCCTTTTATTTAAAAAAAAATTTACTGTTTATTTTTGAGAGAGAGAGAGGCAGAACATGAGTGGGGGAGGGCCAGAGAGAGGGAGACCCAGAATCTGAATCTGGCTCCAGGCTCTGAGCTGTCAGCACAGAGCCCGATGTGGGGCTCGAACCCACGAACCGTGAGATCATAACCTGAGCCGAAGTCGGACACTTAACCAACTGAGCCACCAATGCACCCCTCTTTTCCTTTTAAATAAGTCCCTTTAACAGACACCTGAGTAGCTCAGTTGGTTAAGCATCCAAATCTTGCAGTTTGCAGGTTTGGGGCCATGCTGGGGTCTGTGCCGACAGTTCATCCTGGAGGCTGCTTTCAATTCTAGGTCTCCCTCTCTCTCTGCCTCTCGCCTACTCATGCTCTCTTGCTCTCTCTCTCAAAAATAAATAAACATTCATTAAAAAAAATTTTTTTTAAAGAAGTCCCTGTAACATTTCTTATAAGGCTGGTTTGACGGTGATAAGCCCCTTTAGCTTCTGCTTGTCTGGAAAACTCTTTATCTCTTCTTCAGTACTAAGTGATAACCTTGCCAAGTAGAGTATTCTTGGTTGTAAGGTTTTTTTTCCTCTCAGCACTTTGAATATACCATCCCACTCCCTTCTGGCCTGTGAAGTTTCTGCTGAAAAATCAGCTACTAACCTTACGGGAATCCCCTTATGTGTAACTAGGTGTCTTGCTGCTTTTAAGGTTCTCTCTTTAACTGTTGACATTTTTGCTATAATGTGTCTTCGCGTGGTTCTCTTGAGGGTCATCTTATTTGGGACTCTCTGTGCTCCCCGAACTCGGATGTCTGTTTTCTTCGCCAGGTGAGGGAAGTTTTCAGCCATTATTTCTTCGAATAGGTTTTCTGTCCCTTTCTCTCCTGTTCTCCATCTGGAGCCCCTATAATGAAGGCAAATGTTAGTACACTCGATGTTGTTCCAGAGGTTCCTTAAACTATCCTCATTTTTTAAATTGTTTTTTATTTTTCTAGTTCCAATCATGTGATTTCCCTTACACCGTCTTCCAGATTGTCGATCCACTTTTCACCGTGTCTAATCCGCCGTTGATTCTCTCTAGTGTATTTTTTTCAGTCACTGAATTCTTCAGCTCTGGTTCTTTTTTTATGTTTTCTGTTTCTGTGTCGAGGTTCTCACTGTGTTCGTCCATTCTTCTCCTGAGTCTGGTGAGCACCTTTGTGGCCATCACTTCGAACCCTTTCCCAGGGACATCACTTTCCTCCATTTCATTCAGTTCTTTTCCTGAGGTTTCATCTTATGTTCTTCTGTTTCTCCATTTTGCCTGTTTTTTTTCCCCTGTGTATTAGGTAGATCACTTACATCTTCCAGTCCACTACACCTTCCACGTGACTTCGTGTAGAAGAGGTCCTATGGGGCCTAGCAGTGCCACCTCCCTGGTCACCTGAGCCAGGTGCCCCAGGAATGTCCCCTGTGTGGGACGCATGCGCCCTCCTGTTGTGGGTGGGCCGCAGTTGGTGTGGACTTACGGTGAGCAGGGCAGTCCCAGGCCCCCCAGGATGGGAGCTACTTGAGGCCACCTGCAGGCCTGGTAGGATGGGGGCTATTGGGCAGAGCAAGTCCACATAAGAATATCATGGCGGGGCAAGTGGGGATAGTTTGGTCGATGGAGAGGGTCAGAGAGGGCACCGGGCCAGCTAGGCGGGAGGCTGAGAAAACTGGTGCCCACCGGTTCTTCCGTCCCTGGCGAACACTCCAAAAGATCTCTGCCCCTCACACATATGCACCCTAAAACCAGCCAATGGATCACCTTCACATGTAACCCAAGTGCTTTTCAAGCTGCTGCCTCTGTGCTGGGTCTTGGAGAGAGTGAGAGCGTGAGATCCCTTAAAAGTGGAGTCTCGGAGCGCCTGGGGGGCTCAGTCGGGTAAGCGTCCGACTTCGGGTGAGGTCATAATCCGAGCAGTGTCAGTGCGAGCCTGCTTGGGGCGCTCTGTCTCTCTCTCCCTCTGCCCCTCCCTCACCTGCTCTCTCTCTCTCTCTCAAAATAAGTAAATAAAATTTTAAAAAGAAGAAGGAGAAAAGAGTGGAGTCCCCCTTTCCCGCTGCCCTCCGGCTCCCCAGACGTAGTCCCACCGGTCATCAAAACCAGACATCATTCAGGCTCATCCTCCCCCCTAGACTGGGGAGCCTGGCGTGGGGCTTGGACCCCTCACTCCTCAGGGAGGGCCTCTGCAGCCGGGACAGCCCCCCTGCTTGTGGGCTCCACACTAGGGGCGGGGGTCCTAAGTAGATCATGTGCCTGCCCCTCCTACCTGCCTCCATGTGGCTTTTTCTTTATGCCCTTGGCTGTGACAAATCTGTTCTGCTAGTCTTTGGTTGGTTCTCAGAGACGGTTGTCGCACACGTAGTTGTGGCTTTGGTGTGTCTGTGGGGGGCGAGCTCGGGATCTTCTTAGCCTGCCATGTTGGGAGTCAGCCCTACTTGGACAGGGCGACTCCTTGTGGTGGGGGCTGTCCTGTGTCCCGTACGATGGTTAGCAGCACCCCTGACCTCTGACCTCAGGTGACAGTAACACACACACGCAAACACACTCGTACACACCCACACGTGTGTACACACATATACCCACACCCCTGCACTCATGCACACACACGCACACACGCAAATAGGCTTACACACATGTGCACACGTACACACATGTGCACACGTACACACATGCGCGTTCTCTTGGGGACAATTAAAAGTGTCTCCAGACATTGTCAGGGCAAACTCATGTTGCGGCGGGGGGGGGGGGGGGGGGCAAGAAAATCAGCAACTCGCCGGTACTGGTAGGACAAGGTCTCGGGAATGTTCCTCAGTGAAAGAAGCGCAGAGTAGCAGACGGTACACTGCTTTTTTTTTTTTTTAAACGTTTATTTATTTTTGAGAGACACAGAGACAGAGCTGAGCAGGGGAAGGGCAGAGAGAGAGAGAGGGAGACACAGAATGTGAAGCAGGCTCCAGGCTCTCATGAGCCAGCAGCACAGAGTCCGACGAGGGTCTCGAACTCACAGATCCTGAGATCATGACCTGAGCCGAAGTCGGAGGCTCAACCGACTGAGCCCCCCAGGCGCCCCCGTACACCGCTTTTATGTAATAAAGGGGGAGTAGGAACCTACATCTGCTCACTTATGCTAGCAGCATTCTGAAAAGACACAGAGACTCCGGGCTACGCCCTGGGCGGGGGAGGTGGCGAGGAGAGGAGAGGCGGACACTGGGCACGCGGGCCGGGAGGGCGCGGAGGGCTGTCCCCTGTGAGCGCATGAGCAAGTCGACAAATTAAAAGTAAAATCGATCTCGTCGTCAACGTTCAGAAATCGGAAGGCTTCGCATTAAACGTTCGGACTTCTCGGTCTGCTTGAAAACTTCGAGTCCGAGGCAGGGGACGGGGTTCTGGCCTGGAACCGGCTCCCCAGGGGCTGGGATGGTGGGCACCCTGCCCGCCTCGCCGGCACCTGCCTGCCTGGCCCTGACGCAGCCGCTTTCGGGGGCTCCCGGGAAGGGGAACGGGCTGCCCAGCACCGCTCCTCGGCGCCCCTCCCCGGGGGAGCCAGGGCGGGAGAGGCCGCACGCCGAGGCATGCTGGCAGCCTCCGGGGGCTGGAAAAGGCAAAGGGACCTTCTCCCCAGGAGCCTCCGGAAGGAATGCTGGCACCTTGATTTGCGCCCCGTGAGGCCCGAATACAAGCCGCGACCTCCGGAATCGGGAGATAACACGTCGGTGTTGCTTTCAGCCGCGGAGTTTGCGCCAATTTGTTTCAGCAGCGATAAGGAGCGAACGCACCCTGCCCGAGGTCAGACCCGCCTTGTCTCGCAGGGTCTCCCGCCCCAGCCTGCCGAAAGCGACTTTGGGTCACATCAACCCTCCGCTATGATCAATAGTTGTCATCACGTTCAAGCTCGAGTTTGCAGAGCGGCACTTCGGAACTCTGGGACCCGGCCCCGGCCATCCTCAGCCCCCTGCTGGTCACCGGTCGTGTCTTAAGGAGGACGCCTGCGACTGTAAAGGACAGAACGCCATCAGCGCAGGCTGAAATAAAGGGAAACTACCGTGGGGCTTCAGGCACAGCCGGATCAAGGCGTTACTGCCAAGAATCCATCTCTTACCTCCTCTGAGCTACGCTTTCCTGTGCCGGCTTCATTTCCAGGCAGGCTGGCGCCTCGTGGCGGCAAACACAGCCGGCGGCGGCGGCTTCCCTAACCGGCTTCTGGCGGCTTCGCTCCCCGCAGCGGAAGGAGTGGTTTTTCACCAGAGCGCCGCGAAAGTTCTGATCTGTACGCGGGATGTAATTGGCTCTCCTTGAGCCGTGCGCCCGCCTCCCGACCAATCCCTAGAGCCAGGGAGGTGCGGGTCTCTCATTGGCTAGGACGTAGTCATGTGCCCATATGGGGAGGCGGGGCGTAGAGTGGCCTCCGAAAGGAGAGCCGGGATAGACAGAGGCCAGAGGCACAGATGCCGAGTGGGCAGGAATGACAGGTGACAGCACTGACCTCCTACCCCCAACCCCCCTTCCCCCTGCCCTGCTTTCTGCCCCAGCTGTCCATCGCCTCCCCTCTCCGAAGCATGCCTCCTCCTCCAGGAAGCCCCTCTGACCCTCGGATCCGGCGAGCCACCCCTTTGGGGGCCTCACCCCATCTCTCCAGCACACACGGACACGGCGTGGGAGTGGCTGACATCACTGGTCCGTCTCCGACCCTCAGGGGCCAGTCTGACAGTTAGCAACATTGAGTACTGACCGTGTGCCAGGCGCTACCCAGATTGCGTCATGGGTTTTAGCTTATTCGACCCATTCAACGCCCCTAAGAGGAGTTCCCTAGTTCAGGGCTAAAGACCAAGCCACACCGAAATGTCCAGAGGAGCCGAGGCTACCCGGTGTAGACTATGCTCGCTCGCCACAGGAGAGCAGAAGGTGAGTTCGGTTCACCTCCGGGTCCCTCGGTGAGCTCTGAATGCCACCCTCCCGTGACAGAATGCTGAAGAGCAGGTTCAAGGGTCCGGGGGCCCTGACTCTTTGAGCCGTTGAGCCCAGGTTACAATATTCCCGCAGCACAGTTTCCTCGTCGGTAAAATGGGACAGCAACAGCCCCTGCGTCGTGGGATCGAAGCCGGGATGGAAGGAGCCGGCGCTTTCGTACTCAGCACAGAACCGGGCACGAAACGTGAGCCCGGTGACGCCGAGGGGACCGCCCCAAGCGGCCCGATCCTCTGAATCGCTGGGGGAGAGGAGGGCTCCTCGCCCTTCCGCCACATCACCCGCGGCCAGAGAAAGAGGCAGTCAGGGGGACCCGGGCCCTTTCTAGCCCCGCCTAAAACCCCTGCCGCGTCCTGGGCGCCGAGGTTTTGCTCCCCGGCTCTGCTCAGAAGACAGCGCCCCAGAGCAGGAGAAGCCGGCCCGGCTCTGGTTGCCGTGGAAACCATTGAATGTAAATTCCATTTTCTGCCTTGCCCAGCTAAGCTATTGATTCGGCAAGAGGGGGCGAAATTGGGAGCAGGTTCCTGCCCAAAGTGGAACAGAAAAGTGCAGAGCCCGAGTGAAAGCGGAAGGAAGCGAGGTCAGGTGCAGCCGGAGCAGGCTGGGGGGTGGGGGGCGGGGGACGGTAGCAAGGGCGGCGGAGGCGCCCTCCACTTCCATGGACCTGGTGGCTCCCGAGGCGTCAGACCCCAGCTCCCAAGGCAGGCTCTAGACTACCAGCTGTGTGACCCGGGGCCAGTGGCTGACCCTCTCTGAACGTGTGTTTTCCTGTGTTAAAAAAAAAAGTGGGTAACGGTTGCAACCGGGTGGGCTCCTCTTGGGGACATCCTCACCCCTGCGCCCCGCAGCCTCTGCCGCTATGCTCTCCTCCTTTCTAGCCTCAAATGCCTCCCACTGTTGTCGCCAACCGCGTCCGCACCCAAGGAGAACAGTGTTTTCCCAGAAGCTCCTGCGGAAACGTGTGAGTTTGCCTCCGGAGAAGGACACAGGACAGGCGCGTTTTGGCGGAGTGAGCCGGAGTGGAAGTCTGGAACCGAGAGTGCTGTGGGGGAAAGGGACCATAGTGGGGCGGGGCCGGGGGCGGGGGCAGACTACAGCCCAAAGGAATCGGGGCCGGGTGTCCGCAGCCCGCCCTCGCCCGCAGCGGGTGCTGGCGCCCCCTGCCCCTGGCTCCCTCGGAGGTGAGCTCCGAGCTCCCCCAGGCTCCTGCGCCGCAGCCTGATGGAGGCCCGGGGCTGTCAGTTCTGCTCCCTGGAGGTGATGATCCAGGGCCCCCGGGGCCCCCGACATGCCAAGGGTGCCCTGTCACACGCAGGCCTGGCGGCTGTACCCGCAGAAACACTAATTGGGGAGCGAGACAAGCGGAGTGCCTTTAATGAGCTACCTTGTTGTAACTCTAACTGGTTGGCGTTATTTACAGAGATTCTGCTAATGAGGTGCCTGTCGCGGGGGGGGGGGCGCCCACGGCGGGGGCAGGGGGAGGAAGGCCGCCCAGCCCCGGGGAAGAGGGAAGGAAGCTCACCTTTGCCGAGCGGCTGGGCCAGAGGCCTTTTGCCCGGGCGATCTCACACATCGCCAGAGACCCGGGAGGCACGGGTGAGGTGTGCCGGGGACCGGGCGTGCCAAAGCCACGGGGAGCCCAGGCCAGGCTGCCGCTGAGCCCTCCGACCCCGGAGGTCCCTGCGGTGGGCGGGACGCAGGTCCGCCCAGAACTGTCCCGGCGAGATCCGCTCTGGAGGGTCGTGTCCCTGCCCCTGCCCCTGCTCCGCCCCTGACTCTTCTCCTCCGGAGGTCACACACCCCGCTCCCTGCGGGGAGGGGGGACGGGGCGATGCCGGTGGGCCTGGGTTCTCTCAGCCACCCCTGAGGGCCCTCCTTCCCTCAGGCCAGGTGGCCTGAGCTCAGTCTCTGAGCTCTCCCCCCAGCGGGAGAGGCTTTGCCCTGCGTTTCCACACTCCCGCGGCCCACCTTCCTCAGGTAGGCGGGAAGGGATTTGGCTGCGGTTTACCCGGACCCTGGCTGAGTCAGAGTTAGGGGCGGGGCTCAGGCTGGGCTAGGGGCGGGGCTCAGGCTGGGTCAGGGGCGGGGCTCAGGCTGGACTAGGGGCGGGGCTCAGGCTGGGTCAGGGGCGGGGCTCAACCTCCCTCCAGAAGATGGTCCGTCTGGGGTTGAGAGTACCGCTCTGTGGCAGAAAATAAGGAGAAATAAGAACTCTAACCATTGGTCTTAGTTCTTCCACTTGCAGAATGGGATTAATAAAATCTGCCTTTCTGGAACGTCGTGGGATCCTGAAAGAACACACGAAATCACTTTGCAAACTGTAAGGTGCCGGGCCCTGGCCTTATTACCGTTTTTAGTGGCAGTGGGCCTGCAGGTGCTGACGCTCTCCGCCCCGCGAGGGTCCCTTGGCTGGCTCGTCCTCCCATCCCCCTGGGCCCTGGGCTCCCCTCTCCTCTCCTCTGTTCCCCCTGTCGCATCCCCTCTCCTCTCCTACTACCTGTCAAGATTGGCATCTCTTTAATTATAACGTCTGTGTGTTTCTTTCGGAGCCGTGTAATTCCTCCTGACAGCCACCTATTTAAAATGAAAGTCAAACACTCAGAATTTTGTTTAAGAGTTGAGTCTTGGGGAGAAAATGCATTAATTGCTAAACGCTGCTAATTTCCCTCCGATGCGGTAACGAAAAGAATGAATACAGATATATACACACGAGCGGACCAGTGACCCGCGTAAGGGCAAGGACGGCCGACAGAATGTCGGAGCTAGAGCTGGGGCAGCGAAACCCCTCCGTCATCTCACAGATGAGGACGCCGAGGTCCAGCGAGGTTAAGTGACTTGCTGAAGGTTGCCCGAGCCCAGGCGGCAGATCCAAGGCTGGCCGATGCCCGCAGGCTTGAGTGGCCTCGGCGCGGCAGCTGGTGGATCCGGGGGAAACAAAAGCCGTGCGTTCCTTCCGCATATCAGCACTCAGGCCATCTGGGGTGCTGCCCGCCCTGCAGGGCTGCTGTGTTAGCAAGTGCTGCCTGCCAGGGGTCCTTGTGCTGGACAAGGGGCCTGCAGAGACCCTCCTCTGAGGCTGGAGATCTGTGCCTTGGTAACCAGGACACTGGGCACAGGCCCACTGAGCAGCCATCTGCGACGGCTGAGCTGCGAGACACAGGTGCCAAGGGCCTTTGCCGGCAACCGAGACTGCCGTCCACGGGCCGGAGCTGGGGAGAGCGCCCGGCCGGGCAGGCCAGGCAGCTCGCGTGGGCTCCAGCCCCGGCCTCTCTGCAGCCTCCTGGTGAAGAAGGGCTGCTCGGACGGAAGCATGGGGCAGCGTGTGGGCCCCGCTGTGAGTGGACTGAGCACGGCTGTCGGTGCAAATCCCTTCTTGGCTGGGCGAACTTGGTGAGCTGTTCCAGCCTCTCCGTGTGTCTGCCCCTGCAACCGGCCAGTGTGATTCACAGCGCTGACCACGCGGAGTTTGTCTGGGGGGGTGGCCAAGGAGTGACTGTGGGCCACCGAAAAGGCAGCCGAGGCTCAGACCAGCAAGCACACAACAGGGGCCCCAGGGCCTTGCTCAGCCACAGATGTGTTTGCAGGCCTCCAGGCGCGATTCTAGAAATGAATCTGAAGGCACTCCGGACACGGCCTGAGCTCCCGGTGTGTCCGGAAGCCTCCGCTCCACAGGGACTCACGGCCAGCCACTTCGTTCCCGGGACTCTCCCGACTTTCCAGCCCTGAAGGAGTCCCGTCTGACTGGCTGGCTCCGGAAGAGGACACGCGCGCTTGCCCACACCCTCTCCCGCTCCCGCCAGGACCGCCATGTCTTCGCCAGCCCAGCTCTGACGTCATGGCCAGACCACGCCCCGTTTCCCACTCTACTGGGAGCACCCAGAGGGCAGGGGCCCTGTCCCGGCTACGCGGGCAGAGGTGGGCTCCGGGGAGAGGCGGTCATGCCACAAACAGGGCTTGTGTCTAGGGACATCATAATTATTCTGTGAATAATTGTGAGAAGGGCCAAGCCGTGGCGGGGCTCACGTTCTAGGGGGAGAGGTGAACGACTAACACGTAAATCAGCAAGGTCCTTAAGAGGCAGAAGGTCAAAAAACAAACAAACAAAAAAACAAACCAAAAACCCAAGGTGATGCACTGGACCAGCGAGTGAGTGAGTGAGTAGTTAAATGAGCAAATAGTAAGGTTGGAAATTTCAGTGTAACAACCCAGGGACGCTGGGTAGCCTCAAGCGGGAAGAGAGGTAGCCTCAACCAGGCTCAGTGAGGCTCTGAATCTTCGAGTTTAATGGTCCAGCTAATTCTTTTATCCACAGTTTGGGCCCTTGTGCCCGCCCCCCGCTGCTACCTCCCTGCACCAAGCGCTCATTGTCTCCTGCCCACACTACTGCAGTGGCCTCGTGGCTGCCGTCCCCCGTCCTGCCTCTGGTCCCCGTGTAGTCAGCTGCCAACACAGCAGCCACAATGTGCAAGTGAGAATCCTTCGTCTCCGCCAAACCCTAACAGCCCTCACGTCATTCTAAGGGGAAGTCAAGAACTTCCTAGGTCTTATCGAGAAGGCCCTACGTGACCTGCGCCCCAGCATCTCCTTGTCCTCTTTCCTTCCTCGCTCTGCTCCAGCCACAGTGGTCTCCTTGCTCTTCCTGGAAATGCCAGGAACATTCCTGCCTCAGGACCTTTGCACACGCGGTGCCGCTGCGTGGCGTGCATTCCCCTCGGATAACCACAGCAGCTCCTGCCTTCGTTCCTTGAGGTGTTTGCTCAAGTGTCATCTTCTCGGGGAGACCCGCCCCGGCCGGGCCATCTGAAACGCCGGCACCCCCTGGCACCGGTTTTTATGTCTTCTTAGCGGCTGTCCTCTTCCGATCCATTATATATTTGGCTACCTTATCTGGTCTATGACTTGGCCTTCCCAGGGATTTCCATCTGATCCAATCACCCCCACATCTAACACAGCGCCCGGCACACAGAAGGCTCCGCAAATCGGCGTTGGAAAACTAAGCCATCTTGATCATGCGGGAACAGAGGGGCCCAGGCAGGGAGGGAGCCGCACCGAGTCGCCGCATGAGACCGGAACTCCCAGGGAGCCGGAGGCATCGCTGCCTCTCACCTTCTGCTTCCTCCACTCCGACAGAGCTCCCGGCCCCACCTACCTGGAATTTCCTCCATGGGACACAGCAACCCGCCTTGGGGTGGGGGAGGGGCAGTTTAGGATTTCCAATCTCCACCCCACCGCCACCCCTGCTGGTAACTGCAGCCTGCGCTCCTGTCTCCTGAACCAAGCGGCCCAGTCTGCTACCTTGGGATCCTTCCTGGGCGGCTCGGTTGCCCTCACGATCCAGTCAGTCCTTAGCCTTCGGAGCCCCTGGACCTGTCCCTGACTCTCTGTCGGGTCCCGGTGCGCCTGGGGAAGCCTGGGACTCTACCCGCATCTTGCAGGCCCTGCGAGAAAGCCTGTGGCTCCCTGCCCTCGAGCCTGTGCACCCGTTGAGCCCCCGCCGGAGTGCTACGCCCATCCTGGTCGAAGCCCCACGCCAACACCGACGCTGACGGCAGGAATCCCAGCTGGACCAGACAGTGCTGAGCCTGACAAGCTCAGGTTCAAATCCCACTGGTGCCATCTCCTAGCTGACAACCTGGGGGGGCAAACGTGAGCGTACGGCCGCTCCCCACTTCGAAGTATGGCGAGGAGACAAAACAAGATCACGCCTTGCTCGTGCTAAGCAAGCAGGTGCTAAGAGACACACGGAAGGGAAGGAAGGAGAAGAATCGCCACTGGTTACGCACCACCCGTGCATCCGATTCCAATCCACTCAGGAGCTCAGTAGAGAAGATACTCCCAGTATTGCTCTCATTTTCCAGCTAAGGCAACAAGGCTGTACCTGGGGTCTTCCCAGCCCTCTGCAGAGAAGGGTAGGGGGGAAACCAGCTCCTCAGAGGAAGAAAGATGATCTAAAAGCAGTTGCCTTCTCAATGTGTCTACCGCCAAGTTTCAGCCAGACATTTTTTTTAAGGTTATTTATTTTGAGAGAGAGAGAGAGAGAGAGAGGGAGAAAGCATGAGTCAGGGAGGGGTAGAGAAAGAGGGGGAGAGAGAAAATCCCAAGCTGACAGCACAGAGCCCAACGCCGGGCTCGAACCTAGGAATCGTGAGATCATGACCTGAGCCGAAGTCGGACGCTTGACCAACTGAGCCGCCCTGGCGCCCCTCTGCCAGACACATCAACGCAGGACCTCACGACCTCAAGACAACCATCTGATAATTTACAGGTGAGGCCCCCCAGGCCTCAGAGACTCAGCTGGGATTGCCCGGCTAGCAAGCGGCAGGTCTGGCTGGCTCCAGACGCTGTGGTCTTTCTGGAATAGCGTCCCACCGCGGAGCGGCATGGCTCACTCGGCTCTCCCTTCCCGAGGGAACCTGTCCGGAGGAGAGCAGCGAGTTGGCGGCGTCCAGCCTCTTCGCCTTCAGAACCCACCAAGGCAGAAGGACGAGCCCACACTCCACGAGCCAAAAGCAGAGCATGGCAGCGGTACTAGGGCCTGGCCGTTTCTGATCAATGCGGGGCACCTCCACGGGGGTCTGTCTACGGGGAACTCCCCGCTGGGCTGCCAGGATCTCTCAGAGCTGCGCGGCGGGGGCGAGGGCCCCTCTCCTCCTCCCCTTCCCCTCAGAAGCCTCAGATCTGCGCTGAGGGCTGGGGCTCACGTGTGCTCCCTCCCTCCCTCCCTCCCTTTTCACAGGTACCCCCTGCAATACGTCCCTTGCAGTTCTAACCCCTTCGTCTTGGCACCTGCTTTTCAGGGACCCCAGCTGACACCACGCATCATCTGAAACTGCGAGGAAGACTCCTCAGGTGCGGAACCGTGCAGGGAACAGCAGGTAACGGCAGCCACGCAGTGCTTCTATGATCCTGAGAGTAGAGAGGCCCCCAATGGCTGGCCTCGGGAGCCTTCTGGCCCTTCCTCCGGGGAGAGCGAGCAGGCTGAGAATCAGAGTTAGTCTCCCGGGACCCCCTCTTCAGCTCTCTGGGCCTCAGTCTTCCTCATCTGTGACACGGGCACGCTCATAACCCACGCCACCACGGTGTCTTGAGAACCGCAGGAAGCACCTGCATTTTAAAGGTGGGAACAAGAGGGTGGGATTTGAGGTCCGTTTCATTAGAATCTAGGTGATCGGAGTTGGGAAAAGTCATAGAGACCTAGCCTTTGATTCTTTGGGTGGAGAACTGGGGACGGAGAGAGGGAAGAATCTTCGGCAGGAAGGGGCCTCGAGGCCCCAGCAGAGGAGAGGAGACCCCTCTCCCTTGGACCCACCCCAGAGTCCCGAAAGGCTCTGCTGAGTCCCATTCCCAGGCAGTGCTGGCTCCGACTTCAGCCACTGGCAACCCGAAATGTGTGTGTTAGAACTAGTTGCGTGTGCGCCCGGTGTGCCCTGGCTCCAGCCTCTCACCCGGCCCTCCCTGGGCAACTCCGGGGACTTGGTTGGGGGGAGGGAAACCCAAGTAAAGCTCGATGCTTACTGAAGGCCGTGGGCAGCCCGAGGGCTGTGTTTCCAGGAGACGCATGCCACAGCGGCAGTGGGAGGTAGAGGCTGAGGCCATGCCCCCTCCCCTGCTAAAGAGATCTCTGGGCCACCTCTCTAGAAGAGAGAACACCCAGAGGCACAAAGCTAGGAACACCTCCGCAGGCCTCTGGGACCCAGGGAAGAGAGGGGTCGGGGTTGTCAGTCAAAGACGCCGACAACAGACGTGAGGTAGGCAGAGCGACTTGGAGACGACACAAGACACAGACAGACCCGGGGTGGAGAGGATGAGGTGCAAAACAGATGGAGCGGGAGAGACGGAGAGACGCAGAAAAATGGGGGAGGGGGGCGAATGAACAGGGAAGGCAGAGAGAGCCGAGACCCGGTGAGAGAGAGGCCCGCCGCCCCCCACGACTCCAGAGGCTCTGGGCCGCAAGGGCGGGCCCGGGCCGGCTCCCAGCGCTGGGCTGCGCGCACCTGCGCCTGGGCTGGTGTCCGAGGTCAGAGCCCCGGCCGCCTGCCCGCCGCTCCCCCAGCCTTTGTCCTGCGGCTGGAGCACCGTCCCGTGGGCCGGGAGCGCCCCCTGCCGTCCCTAGAAGGTCCGATGGCAGAGCGCACTCCAACGGCGCTCCCGGGGCCCTGCCGCCCCTGGGCGTCCCCTCGCTGTGCAGGGGAAGACTGAGGCCCTGTGGAAGACAGCAGGGACAGGAGGGAACCCCAGCCAGTCGGCGCCAGCACCAGGACCCAAATCTAAGGCTCTGCTTTGGTGCTTATTGTGCCGATGCCCTCGGGCCGTCTCAGGGGACCTCAGTCCCGCTGGCGCTGCCGAGCGTGGGTCCCCCACCACCCCAGGAGGATGGCCATAGCCCTGCCTCCACCATCCACGCCCTCCTCTGTTGTGCAGGACCCCGATGCCCACGTGGAAGGCAAGCAACGCAACCGGGGAACCGAACTGGCAAGGACTTCGAGTTGTGGCCGGGGCGAGGGGACACTGCTCCCAGCCAGGGAACCCCTCCTTCCCCCGGGAAGAGCCCGCACCCAGCTTTGTCCAGGTTTCAGATTTTTCACAAGAAGCCAGAAAATGTCGGTTTTGATGGGAATGCGCACAATTCAACCGCTTTTCAACTCGGTGTAGAGGGAAAAATATGTTTGGCCCCCAAGCCACCGGCCGGCGCTCCCCGCTAGGAGTGTCCTAAAGTGGTCTTTCTCACATTTCAGCCACCCCTCTGATTAGTGCCTTATGTGGGTATGTCCTTGAGGACTTTCTTCACTTAAATACATTGATTGAAAAAGGAAACCCTATATCCCTGTCATAATGAGAAACCCAGTACCCAGCATGCCATAAAAGCCAAGTAACCTTAGAAGAGAAATAGGTCCATTAAAACTCGAAGTTTGGTCCTGTTCCATCTCACGTTACCACCTTTGGTGGACAACCTCACCTGGGAACTGGTGATGGGTCACCTCTGACCCCAGGGCGGGTGAGGAGGGGCCGGAAACAGGGATCTTTCTAGGGCCCTAGGAACGGCCTCCGGGAGTCTGGGACCCTAGAGAGGCTACTCCATCCATGTCACTGTCCCCTCTCAGAGCCGCAAAAGTGGAAGCCGGGGGGATGGGGCGTGTGTCCCCTCAGAACTGAAAGCACAGGAGGCAGCAGGACTTGCCAGAGAGGAAGCAGGGAGACAGCACGGCGACAGTGCCTCAGACTTGGACCAAACTAGAACCTTCCGTGGAGGCCGATGACTTTGTTCCTTCCTGGCCGCTTCCTGTCGGGAGCAGCTGCGAAGCTCCCATCCTCTGGGAAGTGCCGGCAGGGGAGTGACCGGAAGCGGAGGGGAGAGGGGAACAGGGCCCGTCCTGAGAGCAGTGCAGGAGGAGCAAATGTGCGAAGAAGGCGGGAGAAGGCGGGATTGGGCATCTAGGAGAGGGAGGAGGGTCTGGGGGGGGGGGGTCCGTGTCCTGAAGGCGGAGCTCCACAAGGTTCAAGTCCTTCGCCAGCCAGCCGACGACGGGTGGCTTTCCACGAGTCATTCTCCTGCTTCAGACCTTCCAGAAGCACCCCCACTCTGGGACCAGGACCAAACTCCACCTGCGTAGGAGGCCGGCCCGCGGTGACTGTACGCGGCCGCCCGTGGCCTCTGGGCTCCCTAGCCCCCACCCCCAGCCCCACGGGCCTGCGCTCCTGGAGAACAGGCCACAGATGGATCTGGAGAAGATGAGGAGGAGTTAGCCGTGTGAATCAGGCTGGGCGAAGGAACAGGCTGCACCGAGGCGTGCAGGCGCAAAACGGCATGTCGTGTTCCGGGACTCGGTGAAGCCCGGGGACCGAGGCGAAAGCCGGGAGGTGGACGCGGACAGCAGACGAGCGGGGAAAGCCGGGCGGCGGCACCCGGCGCAGCCACAGAGTGTCAGGCAACCTAGAAAAAATTTAATTAACTCTCCACCAATAGACTTAAAGGGATTTCTATACGGTATTGTTGAATGAGAAAAGCAATTTGAGATAAGTTTGTATAATGCGATCCCGTTTTTATAAAACAACGGCCCAAATTCTCTGTGAGTGCATACGTATAGCTGTAGATGTCTGTATAGGATTTTAACACAAAGGGAAATACAGCAGGCTACATACTGGGTTGCTAATCTGGGTTTTCTTCTTCCTTGTGGGGGAAGGAGAACCAGGGGGGAGAAAAGGATGTAAAGACTGCCTTTCACAAGATGTGTGACCACAGTTCTGGTGCCGGTCCCCGACATCCCCGCGTTTCCAAAGCCGGACACGTGGGAGGAGCCTCAGCCCGTCCCTGCTCCTCACCCCACATACCGGCTCCTGGTTGGGAGAGCTCCCTAACCGCCTCCCGCTCAGCCTCCTGAAACGCACACACTGCATTTACTTTCCGGTTCTCCCACCGAGCCCGTTCTCCACACAGCCAACCCTCTGATGGTCCCCCTTGAGAGTGAAGCCCAGCTCCCCGCGTGGCTCCCGGGATCCTGCGCCTCTGGCCTGGCCGCATCTGTTGCTATGTCCCGATCACAGTCACGAGCACTCAGCATTAATTCAAAGCGTTTCATCCTCGTAAGAATCCTATAAAAAGGTATGATATCTTCAGTCGTATTATATGCCGTAGGTTGGAAGACAGAAACACAGAAAGGCAAGTAATTTGCCTAATGTCACACTACTAGTTAGTGGTGCGAATGGTCCCGGCACCTGTGCCCTCAAGCCACTGCTCTGAACCCTCTCTTGTGCCTTTGGACACACACCACCCTCTGTATGGAACTCCCTTAGCTTCTGTCTTCGCTTGGTTAAATCCTGATCACCCCTAGATCTCAAGTGAGATATTGCCTCCTCCAGGAAGCCTTCTCTGACCCCCAAATCTGGGCCTGACATTCTTTCGATGTTCTCTCCCGTAGCCCAGTCATTCCTCAATCATAACACATGTCGTCCTGCTCTGGGGTTGCTGAGCATCCGTACCAGCCTATGAGCTCCTTGCAGACAGGGGCCTTTGTTAACTGTTTTGAAGATGGGTCCCCAGTACCTAGCACAAACAAACCTTGTGTGAGCTCAGTTAATGTGTGCCGGATAGAAGAGTGACTGTTGGTGCTTCAGATAGGCTATGGGAGGGGCTGGGAGCGGGGGTCCTTAGTCACGCCCCTTTCAGCACCACGGACAGTTCCTCCACCAGCCTCCCATGGCTGCCGGGACAAGGGTCTCTGGGTTTGCTGCTTTGTTCTCCTGCTGGCTCTGAGCTCTGTCCTGGCCAGGACCCTCCAGGCGCAGGACATTAGCTAGTTTTGCCTGAGTGGGGACAGAGGAGGAATCTGAGGGCTAGAATAAGCCAGTCCCTTGGGCAGAGCTGCCTCCCCGCCCCAAAGTCCTACTATCAACACCCGCTCCTGCCCCTCACCTCCTGTACATGTTTTAGCCAGCACAAAGTTGTAAAAAGTAGCTAGAGAGCCTGTTGGAACCGGCGCCAAATCCGTATGTTTTCTGGAAGTATTGAACTAGAAAGAAGTGAAAAAAACATCAAAATCCTCTTTGTACCAGGCTCGAATTGAGCGCTGCCTCACTCGGGTCCGTGTCTGGGTCTGAAAGGAACACGGCTCAGCGGGGAAGCTCAGACTGCCATCCGCGGACCACGGGGCGGCGAGCTCAGAAGGAGTTCCCCCCCCCCTCCAGAGGAGAGAAGAGGTACAAGATTGACAGGTGAGGAGATGGAGGGGGGAGGGGGGCATGGCTGGAAGAGGCTGAGACACAAAGCAATGCTGGCAGACTGGGGAGAGCCTGGCAGAGGAGTAGACAGACAAGCCAGGGCCGTCAGTGCTCCGAGAAGGATGGGCAGAGGCTCACCCCGCAGCCACGGGGCCCCACGCAGAAAGGACAGGTGTGCGAAGGAAGTGACGTAAATAGCGTATTGGCAGGGGTCAGAGGGCAACCCCAGGTAGAAACAGCCAGACAACAGCATGGTTGGAGGATCCCCAGCCATGGGAAAGAACTTGGTCTCAGACGACCAACTGGCCTCTGTCGCTCCTGGTTCAAAAGCACGTTTGGGGACCAAATCCTGTGGCTGAGTTCTCCGTTGCGTACCAGGCTGCCACAAGGCTGAGACCCCCACTGCCAGAGACATTCGCTGCTAGCGGGGGTTGCCTGTGGCCAAAAAGCCAAAGGGAAACCAGGTTCTTGGAGTCCACTCCCCAGCCGGGCTCTGCCAGCCCTGGTCCTGCGGGGCTGGAGACGGCTGTCCCTCCACGCCCAAGGATTTGGGGAGTGGGGGTGCCCCGGCTGGTGTCAGCTGAAACCTGCAGAAGGAAGGCACCCAGGAGGAGAGGAAGTGGGAGAGGCCGATGGGAAGCGATGCCTGGTTCGTCCGGTCTTTACGCAGCCTTGGTGGAGTGCTTTCTGTGTGCGCGTTACCCGCGTGAGCAGCCTGAATGCGCTCAGCAGCCTTCCGACGGGGGTGCAGCTGTTTTATAGCTGTTTCGCCCCAGAGCTCAGAGAGGCCACAGCGAGTTGCCCAAGGCCACTGGCGAATTAGCGAGTGAGACGGAAGGAGAGCGCGGGAGCCGTGAGCAAACCAGCAAACCGTGGAATGCATCTGCCCTGCTCTCCACCCACATTCCAGACTCTCCTTTGTTCCTCCCCTTCTCCTCCAGCTCCTCGCCTTTGAGGACCGGCCTCCCGCTTGAGAGAGAGCGAGAGCGGGGCCACCGCCGCAAAGCAAGCACTGCCTACCTGCTCAGTGGGGCCGGGCCTCTGGGGTCTCAGACAGGCTCTGCTTCGAAATGGGAAGAGGGGACGAGGTCCCGCCCCTCCTGGTCCCTTTGAATGAGCCTGACACCCACTTGGAGAAGGTGACAGGCCAGCCCCAGGCAGAAGCCCCACCTCCAGCATTTCCAGCCCTAACTCCTCCTCTCGCCACACTTGTCACCTGGCTCTGGGTCCCGCCCCTCCTGGACCTAGCTGGTGACCGCCTCTGGGGCCCACGTCTCTGCCTCTGAGCATTTCAGGGATCCAGCCCCTGGTCCCACACCTCACCTTAGAAGCAAATGCTTCCTCGGATCCCCTTGGTGCCTTCCGTTCTTGTAAGACCCTCATGTCTCTTTGTTCATTTACTCCTGACAACCACCCCATATTACAGATGGGGAAACTGAGGCAGGAAGCAGGCGCTGTTCTTGTGAGTGGCCGGACCCAGGCAGCGCACCCCCAAGCCTCTGGGCTCTTCGCACCCTGCTGTCTTTTGGTGACGTGCGAGCTTTCGATTCTGGATAGCCCCTGGAGGGCTCAGGGCGCGGGCCAGGGTCCCCCTCTCCTGCGTGAAGGCTGCTCTAGGGCGGTCGGGAGGGAAAGCGCGGGGAGCCTCTGGCCGCGCGCTGGAGGGCTGCGCGCTCTGGCACCGCCGCCACCGCCGTGGCAGCAGGCGGGCTTACACAATGAAAGCTAATTCCTCGGCTGTAATGACTGGAAGTACTGCTGGCTTCTGACTCCTCGCGTAATTACCGTGAGACCTCCGTGGAGTAATTCACCAGATAATTACACGGTAGCGGGTGGGGGGTGGGATTCTTCTCTGGAAGGTAAAGAGGTAGCATTTAATTTCGAGGGGGATGCCTAATCCTATAATTACTCAGTAACGTCCCGTATTCCTGCCAACCTGATTCCCTAGGGCCAGCCTGACCTGCAGCACCAAACCAAGCAGGAGCTCTTGCCCAGGATGGAAATTCGAGGTGGGGCAGGGGGCCGACGGGGCCCCCTAGGGCCTCTCTACAGGTGAATCGTCCTCGGAAATACAACAGGAGAGATAGACGGGGTTTTAATATGCTGCAGATGAAACAGACACAAAGGGAGAAATCTTACCCAATTTCCCCGGGCTGATCAGCGGTCAGTGTGATCATCCAGGCTGCGGGTCAAACTCGGGGCATCCCAACCTCTCCGAGACCAGCTTCTTTGTCAGTCTAAGGGCACTGAGCCCCTCTGCGTCACTCTGCATTATCCCCAGTAGTTCTGCCCAACAACTACTCCAAAACACAGAGGCTTTTAAAAAACAACCAGCCATCGCTCGTGCCCCCGCAGCAGGCCGGTAGCTCGGCTTACACGGTGACTCACCCACATGCCAGCTGGGGCAACAGGCGACCCGGCCACATGTCCCTCGTCCTCCAGCAGGTGGGCCTGGGCGTGGTCACCAGGCAGCTGGGCAGCTCCAAGAGCCCCAGTGGGTCTCGAGACCCAGGCTGGGAAATAGCATACTGTCACTTCTGCCACATTCTACCGGCCAAAGCAGGTCCCAGGCTAGCCCAGAGTCACCGGTGGAGAAACGGGATGCACCCCTTGGCGGGAGGGGCTGCGTCACGTGGCAAAGGGCACGGACGCAGGCAGGGATGAGGGATTGGCCCCATTTTTGTAATCCATCGACCACAACCCGCCTCACGGGGTTACTGCAAGATTTACGAGGCGCGGCTCCTAACGTTCTCTGCGCACGTGTTTGGTAAAGGGGAGGGTCCAAGCTGCCGCGCGGGGGACACCGTGGTGCAGAGGGAACACCTGGCACGGACGGGATGTGGGTCCCTGTCCTGCCTGCCTCTTGCTGCGAGACGTGGGGAACTCACTCCCCCCTTAAGGCCCCGCCCCCCAGGAGCGGCGCGGGATCAGAGTGACACATTGCATGCCAAGACGAAGCCGGCCCCTGACTCCCCAGCCGCGCCTCTGTCTTTGTAAATCCAAGCCCTCGCTGCCCAGAGGGCTTTGTAGGGCTCTGACCCCGTTGCTTCGTAAGAAAAGTAACTGATTTCCTTTCTCTTTCCGACCAGTGCGTTACTCTATAACCCAGAAATGCTTTCTACAATATCTACAGACTGGATATGTCTCCACAGAGATTCTGGAGCATTCCCTGGTCCGTCCTGTCCCCCGCCCACACCCCCAGGCAGGACCATAACCCCCACACGCTTCTCCAACAGTCGCGACGACTTCCTTCCGTAAATTCGGTTGTCATTACAGGACGCTCTGCTTTCGAATGCCCCAGAAAAGATAAAGCCCTACGTGCCCCCCCCGTTGCATAGCCCTCCCCCGAGCTCCCCACAGATGTCGTCTTCGCTTCCCCACAAACCGCCACAGGTGCCCCCACTTTGCTCCCCCTCTCTGACCTTCTCCTCTTCATCCACATAGATATTAATTTAATTAGTTCTCAGTAATTCACAGGAAATATATATGTTCCCATAGCCGCTGGAAGTCTCATAGGAAGTATATATGAATTTGCAACATTCTTTTTCACCGAACTGTAACTATCTACCTCTGTAGACATAGATCTGGTTCATTCTGCGTAAAGTCTAGTATTCCGTAGCGTGAACGGACCCCACGTTATTCATCCGTTCCCTGGTCGATACTCACTGTGGTACTCTTCGAAACAAGCGTTCAGGACAGGTGTTAGCGCATTTAATCCCTTGCACAAGCCAGTCATGAAGTAGACACTACTGTTATTTCCATTTTGCCATTTTGAAGACAGCACGGCACAGAGAGGGTAGGGACCTAGGTAAGGTCACACAGCAAATAAGGGGCAAGGCCAGAACTTGCGCCCGTGTAATCCTGCTGCCTCTCACAGTGTCTGTATGTGGGTCGTTCTGGGTTTTGTTGGCTTTTAGAGGCGGTGATTTGGGCTTTCAGCCTTCGCAAAAGTAGCCCTGCCGTTCTCATTCACTCTAAGTTCTTTTCTTTTTTTTATTTTAAATGTTTATTTATTTTGAGAGAGAGAGAAGAAAGAGAGGGGGTGGAGAAAGCACGGGGGAGGGGTAGAGAGAGAGGGAGAGAGAGAGTCCTAAGCAGGCTCCACGCTGTGAGCACGGAGCCCAACGGGGGACTCAATCTCACAAACCATGAGGTCATGACCTGAGCCGAAATCAAGAGTCAGAAGTTTAACCGACTGAGCCCCCCACGGGCCCCCCAAGCTCATTTCTTCGAATCAGGAATTTCCCTTTGGGGCTCATATATTTGACTTTAAGGCCCACTCGCCATCAGAAACCTCTCCCTGCACTTTATCCACCCCCAACCGACACTCGGGGCCAAAGTGCCCTTTCCCGCACACTGGGGGGGCGGGGTCCTCCATGGATCATTCTAGGGCATCTTCGGAAATGCCGCGGACGGTCCAAAACCTCGGCTCCCTGCTCTGACCTGTCCCCAAGCCTGGGTGGGCTGTGGGCCTTTCCTTCGCACCTCTCCCTGTGCACCCCCCGGAATGCAGGGTTATCCCGAAGGCATGGGGGGGGGGGGGTTAGCGCCTGAGACGGGGCTTCCCTGGTGGAGGGAGGGGATCTCCACCCCGCGTCCGGGGATCAGCCTGGGGCTCAGGCGGTGCCGCGTTCAGGAACAGAAGGCGGAGAGCCCTCTCTGAACACTGGCATCCCCGAGACCAGAAGGCGGAAGTGGCCTCTGGGTTGGTCACTAAGTGCGGCCCCTGAGGGGTCAAGCGTGTATGCCAAGGCAGGATGGCGGAAGGCAAGAAAATTCTGGAAATTCTACGTGACTCGGGACCGGGGCCATAAAGCAAGGAGAAAAGGGAGCCTGGGCGGGGAGAATGGTCGGAGACTGAATCGGGGAGGCCGTAATGCCAAGTTCAGTTCCATGAGCCTCTCTGAAAGATCAGAGCAGGAATGGGGAGGGGGCGGCAGGAAGGGAAAAGCCCCAGAGTGGGGAGGAGTGGAGGGACCGAAAGGGGGCCAGAGAGTCTGCCCGGTCGGGGAGAGGTAACGGGGTCAGCTGGAGCCGCGGCACGGGGTCCGAGGGCCACGCGCGACGGATAGCAGGGGCTCCTTCCAGCGTTCGGAGCTGGGGAGGCGTGTGAGCAGGGACGCCAGCTGACGGACCACCGCACGTGGCCTTCTTCACGACGACACAAACAGGGTCTCTCCTGATCGTGTGAGATGTACCCAGGGGGGTCTTAAGGGGGTGGGGCTGGTCCTGTGACCAGGGTCAAGCTCAAAGCATTTACTTAGGAGGCGGCTCTAGGGAGCCCCGGCAGGGAAACGGGGCTGAGACGAGGATGGGAAGGAGACCTGTGCTGTGCAGCCTCAAACAAGTCACCTCACCTCTCTGATCTTTGTTCCTCAGGAGAACCGGGTCCAGTGAGAGCTCCCTGGGAGGATTTTGGGGAGGTTAAAGGGAAGCAGCTGGCAGACACAGGGTGGGCCACTATGTTGCAGCGCCAGGGGGCCTTCTGAGCAGCCGGGACCGGCCACGCCCCGTAGCAGAGGCCATGTTTGCACCCTCTGCCATGGCGGGGGCCCTTGGCTTCTGCCCTCTAGGCTCCATGCTGGTCCACGGACGTGACCTTCCTTTGGGAGCCCCGGATCCTTCGGAACCCCAGGGGGAAAGGGAGGGCTTTTCACGGGTAAAGGCCAGCCAATCCATGGCACCCCAAGCCAAGAGCACCCCAAGGCCTGAGTGGGCACGACCTTGTGGGTCCATCCTGCGTAGGGGGCCTGGGGCCCGCGGCCCAGCTAATACTGGAGACGGTCGGAGAACGACTCCTCATTGCTTTCCCACCAGCTGCCCTGCGACCTCGGCAACTTTCTCAGCCCTTCGGAGCCTCCTTTTCAGCATCTATAAAATGGGGGGGGGGGAGACAACAGCGCCTACTTTCTGGCTTGTCCGGAGGGGAACCGAGCCCATCCACGTAAAGGGGCCAGGCATTCAGCGAGCGCTCAGAGGATGTGGCTGATAGCGCTGTGATGAAGGACGGCCAGGGCCCTAGACGTCAGAGCCGCCGAGGGGCGGGGGCTGGGAGTCGGGTGGGGGACAGGGACCGACCCGACCCGTGACTTCACCGAGAGCACCAGGGAGCCCCGCCCGCACCCCTGACTCTCCAAGCAAACTGAAGCTTAGGGAGGGGCTGACGGAGCCCGCCGCCGGGGCACAGCCAAGGAGGGGCTGACCGGCGAGCGGAGGAGGAGCATGGGGGTGTTCCGAGCCCCAGCAGGCCCAGGCTCTGAGGTCTGCGTATGACCCGACCCGGGTGAGCATTGTCCTGTGTCTGACACGTCGAGCCCCCCTACACGATGACTTCTTTAGCGCCCACGAAGTTCTGTCAGGTACAGCCCAGTGTGGGCCCATCATTCAGATAAAGAAACTGAGGCGCAGAGAGGTCAGGGGCTCGCCCAGGCAGCAGAGCCGCGATTCTGCCCAGCAAGCCTGCCCGAGAGTCAGTAATTCTCTCACCCGCTGCTTTGGAAGGGGAGGGGGCCGCTCTCCAGAAGCTCTCTCCTCCCCCGCCTCCACTAGCATCCCGCATCTCCCCCCTCGCCCCTCCCTCGGGCCCCGCCTCTGCCTCTTCCTCGATCCTCCCCCCACAGTCTCCATCTCCTCCCTGCACACACTCCCCGGGCCCCTGTCCTCCCAGCGCACCGCCCCCAAAGCACCGCCTCGCCCCAGGCTCCGTCTCCCCCCTCCCCCCCCCGGAGTACCCCACATTCTCCGTCCCTGGCCTGTGCTCCCCCTGCAGCCACCTCTCCCTGGGTCTCTGACTCTGGGCATCCAGGCTGCGGCCGTGGGGGGGGGGAGGGGTCCCTGACTCGGAGGGAGGAACAGAGATGTCAGGTTGTCTCCTGCCCCTTTGGCCCGGGACACGCCAGGCCCAGACCCCACTTCGCCCTCTCTGCTGCCAACCCGGGCCCTCCACCCCTGCCCGCCGGCTGCAGGCCCGGCCGCCCCGCTGCAGCAGGGGGGTGCGCGGGAGAGCCGCTTCCCTCCGAGGCCGCGGCTTCTACATCAAACCCGTCCTCATTAAGAAGCGCCGCGTGTGCCGGGGTGACATCTTTATTCGCGCGCCCGGAGACTTCAAAGCCTTCAGGAGATCTCCTCGGTGGATTAGACATAAAAAATGTCGGAGATGAGACGGAGCAAAGAAGCAGACGGCCGCTCCGGGCGTTAATTAGGCAGGGGGTGGGGGCCCCCAGGACGGGACACGGATCCAGGGCACCTCAGCCTCCAGCCCGGGGTAGGGGGCGCCGGGAGCGGGCTCGTCCGGGGCACGGAGGTCCAGCCCGCCGCAGGCTCTCTAAGGCCACATTCGCAGCTGCCTGCAGGCCGGCCCTTCCCCGGGGGAGAATTTCCTCTACGGCATCCGTGACCCAGGAGCCCCGCGGATGTGGGTGGAGTCTTGGCTGGGCAGGTGCGTGAGGCTGCCGTGGGGCAGGCGAGGAGGAGGGGGGCCCAGGCCCCTCCCGAGGAGCTGACAGTCTGGGGAGGCAGGAAGGACCTGTTCCAAGCCCCTGTGGAAAGTTCTGGAGAGGCGGGTCCATGAGGCGTGGGAGCCGGGGCTCTGGGCAGAGGGGACAGCTCCTGAAGCTGTTGTCTCACTGGAGTGTCACCAGTGGGATGCAAACGGAGATAGACCCGGACGAAGCCCTAGGTGGTCTTCAGCGTGGGGCAGCGCGGTCACGGTTAGGGCCTTGAGGAGGCTTTGATAGCCCAACGGGGAGCCGGCCTTGGGGTGAAGGTGTGAAGCCTGGTGGAAGACGCGGACCCGGAGGAAGGAGCAGCCACAGGCGTACGGAGGAGGCACAGAGGGTGGGAGCCATCAGCTGAGGGGTCCCGACTGGCGTCCAGAGTCCCGGCCCTGGGACCAGGCAGAAACCGAGCCGCCCCTCAGGAGAGGACACAGAGAAAGGACAGGGGTGGGGCAAACGCCGAGCCTGGTCCGGGACCTGCCGGATCCGACACGCTCTAGGATACCCGGTGACATGGTTCGGCGGTGGGAGAGCTTTGGGACCAGAGTTTGGGGGGGGTGGGACAGGAACGAGGGGACAGCCCGCCATCCACACAACAGAGATGTATGGGCTGTGGGGGCAGGGCGGGCTCTCTCTAGCTGTCCTGTCTCCAAGGAGACTGTCTGGGCCTAGGCCTCCACCCCGCGCTGGGAAACAGGTGAGCAGCCAAGCCTGGGAGGCAGAGGGCCACGCAGAGGAGCGAATTGAGGGCCTGGAAAAGGTGGGGGGGGGGGGGAGGACTACCATCGGCCGCGGTGCCACAGGGGCCCCGGGTCCTGGCCGAGCGGGGGCACCATCCTGCTTTAAAGGCCGGGGTGCACACAGTCCTCCCCGCCCCCACCGCGGGCCTGGCCCAGTGCCCAGGAAAGACAGATGCTCGGACCAGGAAGGGGGATTCTGGCTGCCCCCACGGGTGCTTCCCAAAACATTTCCCGGGGGGAGACGGAAGAAGCAGGGCTGCCAGCTCGGAGCGCGACTGGGAAGCAAATTTCTTGGAGCTTCCTTAGGCCTGCCGGTGACGGTGACGGCGGGAGGAAAGTTCATAAATTAGCTTGCCCTCCCCGACCAGGGTGGGAAGGGCGGATGGAGCTCTTGATTGGCCCATTTGGAGTGTCGACTTTGATCTGGTGTGTGTCACCCGGGTGACGAACTGGAAAAAGCTGCAGCCTGCGATCGAGGGCCGGCTCTCAGGGGCTCCCGGCCCAGCGGGGGCCGCTCTGTGCCTGCGCGGTGGGTGGGAGTCCCCGCTCCGGCCCGCTCAAGGCAGGGCTGCCGACATGTCCGGCTGTGCTCGGGCGCGGGCGCGTTGTCTAACTCGCCCCTGCTCCTCCCACCCCCGAAGGGCAGGGCCCTGGAGGCAAACGACTCTCTCTTCCCGTCGGGGGCCAGGCCCGGGGCGGCTCTCTCCAGCCCCGGCGAAGCCCCGCGCTGCGGCTGCCACCCTCAGTCCGAGGCCTCTGAGGGCAGAGCCCGTGCCAGGGCACCCGTGGTTCTCCGGGCACCCAGTCCCTCCTTCTGGAAGCGGGAACCTCAGCCGCTCCCGGTGAAGACCAGCCTCAGCCGAGTTAACAGACCAAAGCTCTAGGTTGACCAGATGGCCCAGGCCTGGCCAATGAGAATGTCTGTATCTCCCCGGTCATGGCGATTGGGTCAAGAGGTGATCACGTGACCCAGAGAGGACCCCCCCCCCCACCTCCTTCGGAAGCAGGCGAAGATTTTGCCACATCTGGGAAAGGGGAGGTCCCTCCTTTTCACTGGGGGTCACTAAGCGGGTCGGACACTGACGAGAGAAGGTTAGGCTCGTTCCCGGGGGAAGTGGACTCCGAGATAGAGTTCAGTGAGTGGGACGTTCGCTAAAGAGGGCCCTGGGGGTCAGGCCGTGAGGAGGCAGGGGAGGGCAGCAGGGGGCGCAGAGGGAGACACCCCACGGGGCCCCTGGAGCTCAAGTGGCCTCCTCTCGGTTGTCCCGAGTTGAGGTGCGTTGGCCACGCCTTTTCATCCCTACACCCATCAGCCCTTGGGTCTGGGCTACCAGAGGAAAGTCCGCGACCTTAGGCAGCGCGGTTGTCGGGGGCCAGAGCGGGAGCTGAGAACCGTCGCGGACAGCCCTTCCAGCAGATGCAGGGGCCAACACCCTTCATCAAAGGGGCGTCTGTGCCGAGCATACGGGCTCCACCAGGGGGGGCCATCTTTGTTACCACAGTGGTGGAAAAGAAAGGAACAGGAACGGGAGGGGTGGGAAGGGGAGGGATGGGAAGGGATGGGAGGGGCCGGGAGGGCCCGGGAGGGCAGGAAAGAAATCCAGGAGAAAGCGGAGATAAGAAATGGAGCCACGTTGAGACTCCAAGACCTCGTTGAACCCCTCGATGCCTGACGTGTCCAGACTTTTTGCTTAAACCAGTTTGAGTTGGGTTTGTGCCCCTTGCCAATGAGGGGTGGGCACTCAGACCAAGCTTAGCCTAATTAGTCACTTTAGGGCTGAGCATAGGACTGGGATGACAAAAGCTGGAGCATAGGAAGGACTTGTGGTGACAAGGGCCGGGGAGCAAGGAGACGTCCAAGGAGAGCTTAGTGACATCAGGGACAACACAGGGCACAGCCAGGGCCGCTGAGACAGGCCGGGGTGAGGGCGGGAGAGGGTGGGCACACCAGGAAGGGGAGCGGGGAGCACAGGGCTGGAGGGATGTCTGGGGGCACCCACCACGCCCTCCAACCCCGGCCTCCCAAGGCCCAGGGACGCGGCGCTGAGTGAGGCAGACACCAGCCACGGTGGTAGCTTCGGGAGGTGGCACCGTGACCCTAATGGGACCAATCAGAGTCCAGGTACATCGGACCCAAGAGTTCTGCCAGAGTTGGTATTTCTGGCCAGCACCCCCTGTCCACTCCCGTCCCCCACTTCCTATGTGTGGTGATCACCCACTCCCGCCTGTCCCCCCTCCTCCCACCCAACTAGCAGGCTTCACCTTGCTGAACCCCCAGACTTGACCTCTGGGTCAGACCTTCTGGGCTAGGAGAGCCTCCTGGGGGACGGGGCATGGTCTCCAGCCATCTGTGGCCGATCTTTCCAACGGGCTCCGTACACCTGCGTGTGCGTGTGTTTAGAGGTGTCAGAACAAGACGTGGGCTCAGGAGGAGGGGGGGAGAGGAAAGGGGACGTTCTGTGACAGGAACACAGAAAAGAATACAAAGCTCGGCTCAAACCGACGATCGTGTCCTCCAGGCTCGGTGTAGAGTGCCCAGCCATGCGGTTCAGAATTACGGGAGCGAGCAGAGACGGGGAGGAAGAGGAGGAGGTGGGCGGTCGCATCGGCCTTTCCCGGACGCCTCTCTGTACCCCTGGCTTGCCACCACGTTACTTCGAATGCCCGCCCAGCAGCCGCATAGAGGGTTTGTTCGTTCCCGCTCACGGATGAGGAGACCGAGGCCCCACCGCCGTCTGGCGATGGCTGCTCAAAGGCCGCATGCCAACCTCATGGCCGTTTGCGTCACGGTAAGGAGTGGTGGGCGGGGGCGGTGTTTGGAGTGAAGGTACAACAGGAGACCGAGAACTGAATCTGCGAGCATGATCAAGAGAGACCCAGTCTGTCTCCAGAATTACAGATGAGCCCAGCTGGAAAGACTCCGGGGTCCACAGATACGACATCCCATTTCACAGATGGGTAACTGAGCTCCCAAGCGGGCCCCAAGTCTTCAAGTAAATGACAAGACCGAGCGTAAAACCCAGATCTCCAGCCCACCAGCCGGAGGCTCTGGAAGCCCCCCGCCTTGAGCTCCTGTTCCTCCTCCCAGAGACCCCGACCCCCGTCCCTGGGCCGGTGACGGGGGAGAAAGGTCTGCGGAAGGCCTTTCTGACTGCGCTCTGATCTGCCTTCCTTCTGTTCAACCCCATCGTCTTCCGTAATTAGAAAATAAATTACTTTAGCTGAAAGAAACATGCCTGTGTCTAGTTACGGGGATAAGGGGGCTAAGCGGGAGGGAGCGGTCGGCGGCCTGACGGGTGGAGAACTGGCATCCTATCAGCGGAGCCAGGCGGCGGCGGGAGCCTACGGACAGACGGGCAGACGAGAGACGCTGGTGCAGGGGGGAGTGGGGAAGGCGGCCGGGAGGCGATGCGGAGAGGGGCGGGACGGCAGCTTGGCAAATGGACCCTCCGTGTCTGCAGCGCTGGTCCGGTAGCCAAAAAACCAGACTCCAAGCATCTCTGAAATGGGACCCCTCGAATCAGCCCTGACGCCAGACCTGGGGGTGTCTTGATGCACATGTTGTAGCCAGCGGGGCCAGGGCCCTGGACGCCTGTGGGGAGGCCATGGGCCGCCCTGGAGACGCGACCCTTGTCGCAGTTCGCCTGGATCTTACTTCCGCGCGTCACGCCCCTCCCCTTCGGGGCTTGATGCAAGTCCCCAGCACGCGGGGCTATGACAGGAGCACAGACGGGACCCAGGGCTCCCTGGAGGACACCGTGATGGAGCACAGCGGGACCCGGAAGAGATCCCCCAGGGGAAGGAGGTCAAGACTCAGGCATTGAGAACCAGCCTCGGTCCGGACATGGGGCGTCTCCTCCATGCCGGCTGCAGAGATCTGAACCGTGTCTGGGTTGAGGAAACTGTCATCATTGTTGTTGGCGTCCTTACCTGCTGGCACCCGTCTCCCGGGGGCTCCCCAGGCTCCCTCTGTGAGGGTCTACAGACAACATCCTTGGCCCTGGTGTAGACCCCCGAGAGGTTACAGCCACCACTCTGCCGCACCCCCGAGAAAGTGGGCGGTCGCTCCGGGTTGAGAGGAGCACAAAAGCCCAGCCCCCTCCCCTCAAGGCAGGACCCCTCGGGTGCTCTCCACAGGTCTACCCTGCTGAACCCCAGTGAGTCAGCCTCGAGACCACAGCCCTGCCCCTCCTCCCTGCCAGGTGTCCCCTGAGAGCTCCCTCAAATGCACCCAATCCCTGTCTCAGGCTCTGCGACTGGGAAACCAGCCGACAGCAGTGGGAGTGCGTTTGATGCCTGAGCCCTTCTTGGGGCCTGAGAAATAATAATCGGGTGCTCTGGAACCCCGATTAAAGAGCCTGAGAGGATGGGGGGCTGTAATGGGCCGGAAGTTTCCACACAGGAAGATAGGGCGGAACCCAGAGGCTGGGAAAATTGACCAGGGACCCCAGCAAATTTCAGTCCAATCAGGACTTTGTCAGAGTCCAGAGGGTCAAATCCCAGGATACCGGTAGGATTTAGCTTTGACGCTTCTCACGTGGGCTTAAGAACTCAACTCGCCAGGGAGACCTTTCTGAGAGATGACTGGTGATTCGGGCCCCAAGACTCTGCTGGGACTCCGGGCCCCTGATATTAGAAGGGCCTCAGACGGGCCCCAGCGTTGCATGATTGCTGTGCACAGCTGCCTACCTCAGCTTCCCTGAGTTAGGAAGAGTAAGACAGGAGATACGATGATGTAAGGACCAATTTCTTGAATATATAAAGAGTTCCTACGGATCACTAAGAAGAACAACAGAAACGTCCAGGGGAAAGCAACAGACAAACATGAGGAGCGGAAAATGCGCTGGAAAGGAAATAAAAGTTTTCAACCGTATTAGAAGAAGGTCACGGTCACTTATAAATAAAACAGGCACGAATGCCAGGAGCTGAATTCTTGCCTGTTAGACGGGTGCCTGTCGCGAAGTTTGCTAGCACACCGATGAGAATGCGGCGACCAGACGTGCCGGCCTCCGCGCACGGTCCCCGTCACAGACGCACCTGCGCCTACCCCGCGTCCACGTCTGAGAAGCTCGCCTGCGGGGCTGACAAGGACTCCAACTCCGAGATGCGTGTGAAGAGACGGCAGGGCAACAGAGGGCAGAGAAACGGTCTCCGTGCCCGTCCAAAGGGGTTGCCCCGCGAGTGCAAGACACCGCCGAGGGGGGCCCCCCACCGCCGTTTTTAAAAGAAGGAAGCACCCACCTGTGTGGGTGAATTTGGAATAACCCGGCGTGAAGACTGTTAAGACAGAAAAGCAAGGGGCGGCAGGCTCTGTGTGACATGCGACTGTGGGGGGGCGGGGGGACAGGTCTGTGTGTCCCTGTAAAACCCCTCCAGAAAGACGCTCCTAAAATCGACGAGTCGCCGCCTCTGAGGAAGGAAACTGACTGTCCCGGGTGGAAGGGACAGCAGTGACCCCTCTGTATGGACTCTCATTTACAGGACGTTTCCAAGAAAAAAAGTCTCGCGTGTAACAGGGGAGGGGGACGCAGCGCCAGGAGGCAGCGAGTTGGGCCCTCCGCCTCCCGGCCGCCCCAGCAGGAGGGCCCGCGGTGGTACCCATGCAGGGGGGGGGGGGGGGGGGGGGGGGGGGGAGGGGGACGGGGGCGGAGCCTCCCAGCTGGAACCAGGCCCAGGGAGGGGTGGGCACACTGGGGACCCAGGGCTCAGGAGGGTCCCCACCAGACGGAAGCGGATTCTGGTGCCGGAGGGATGACCTGGACGGATCCACAGGGCGGGGTGGAGAGGGGTCCCAGCGACTGGACCCCAGGCTACACCCCTGCCGCGTGCAAGCATCTTCGACTCAGAGCCCCTCAAGGGCTTGCTGTCACTTCGACTAAAGAGGCAAACCCTGCTTATGGCCTGCAGGGCCCTGCGCGGCCGGCCTGGCCCCTCCTACGCCTCGCCCCACCCCTCCACTCCCTCCGGATATGCCCCCCTCCCCCCCTCCACCAGGCCCCGCCCGCCCACCGCAGGCTCCCGCACCTGCTGCTGTCTCTCCGCAGGGTGCTGGACCCCACCCCTCCTGGTTAACTCCCGTTCCTCCTTCTCGGTGAGGGCCCATCACCGCCTCGGGTGGGGCCTCCCCACGGGCACACGCGCTCACCTGGGAAGCACGTCCCGGGGGCCTCCGACACTTACTTAACCCGGATCCGCCTCCCCCCGAAAGACGCGGAGACCACCCTTTCACAGTGCCTTACTTTCTATCCTATTCTAGCGCACTTAGAAGCACACGCACAGGCCCTCAAGCGTGGGCTCACTGAATTTTACTGCGTACACACCTGTGTGAACGCGGCCCCTCTCCAGCGACGTCTCAGGTGCCAGCCCCACCCAAGGGCGACCGCCCTCCTGGCGTCCAACGGCTGAGATGCTTTTTGCCAGCTTTCAAACTTTCTACACGGTTAGCGGGATGGCGTGTGATCTCCGCGGGGCGGGATCCACGCGGCCACCGGCGTCCTCTTGGGGTCTGTCCTCCTGTCATAGCCGCTCCGATGAGTGGCCACAACCCCTCTGTGGGTCGCACCGGTTCTTAACTCTTTATCTCCATGCCTGACGCCACGGGCGGGCATTTAATAAGTATTTGTCAAAGAAGGAGAGAGGGAAGCAAGGAGGGGAGGAGACAGGAAGGGAGAGAGGGAGGGAAGGAGAGACGGCTGTCCTCTCCACTGGCTTCCTTCTGCCTCTGAACCACTCTGCGGATCCAGCCAGAACGCCCTCAGCCCCGGGACAACTCCTCAGGCAAAGATCAGAAGTCTAGAACAACACAGACACTTTGATCCTTCTCTTGCCGAGATGGAAAACGTCCCGGGAGGGGTGGCGGGGGGGTGGGCCCCTGCGGGCCAGCACGACCTCACCGGGAAGGAGCGGAGTCAGGAGGGTGAAAGGAAGTGACCCGGGGAGGGGGGGGGGCCCCATCGGGCAGGGAAGGGCCAGCAGAGAGAATCAAACGCTTGTCCGGAACAGCCCTGGTCGGGAGGCAGGGGGTGGCCCGGGGCCTCTTGGGGAGGCCAGCCCGGAGGACGCGCGTCAGCAGGCCGAATCCCTCCTTTGTTTTCGAGGGCGCACGGTGAGATCTGAGGGGGGGATCGCAGAAGGGAAGGACACACTTCGGGCCTCATGTCAAGCGGAGGAAACCAAGAGGGAATTCTAAGGGCAGGGAAGGGCCGGGGAGGCCACCAGTTCCCACGAGCAGGTGCGGGCGCGGGGGTGGGGGGGGGGTGCGCGCAGGCGTGTTCAGGTTAAACTTAACAAAAGGTGCGCCTGCTGGTGGGAATGCAAACTGGGGCAGCCGCTCTGGAGAACAGTGTGGAGCTTCCTCAAAAAATTAGAAATAGACTTACCCTACGACCCAGGAATAGCACTGCTGGGAACCTACCCAAGAGACACAGGAGTGCTGATGCACAGGGGCGCGGGTACCCCGATGTTCACAGCAGCACTTTCGACAACAGCCAAATCATGGAAAGAGATCAAGTGTCCATCACGGATGAATGGATAAAGAAGATGTGGTTTCTATATACAATGGAATACTAGGCGGCAATGAGGAAGAATGAGATCTGGCCATGTGTGGCAACGTGGATGGAACTGGAGGGGATTATGCTGAGTGACATAAGTCAGGCAGAGAAAGACAGATGCCATTTGTTCCCACGCATACGTGGATCTTAGAAACAACGTTGAACACAGAGCCTACGAGCTATGTAATTACGAGGATGGAATTAACACAGAAACATCTCTCCTTATGCCCCGTCGGAAGCACGCCACTCAGGTGAGTTCCGGGAAACGTCTCGAAAAGCCGACGCTTCGGCCGTCAAGGCGCCAGTGTCAAAAAAAAAAAAAAACCAAGAAAACAAAAAACAAACGTTTGGACAGATCTTTGCGAGATGACGGTCTCGACCACACTAAAACGAAGCTGGCAAGAAATTCTTTCTAAATAGAGAAAGAAAATCGGAGGTTTAAAATTCGTCTCCTTAATAACACGTAGGTCAAGGAGGAAGGCGAGCCCGCCGCAGACTACCTGGGAAACAACGAAAATAAAGCCCCGTGTGTCAAAACCTCTGGGACAGTCATCGCGGCCTCAGAGGCGGCTCTGGAACTTTGAACGCTTTGATTGTCAAAAACCCGCTCGCACACACAAAGCGAGCGTGAACAGATGAGGCTTTCAACCTCCGATTTTGCAGAAAGGCCCAAACCCAGAGGAAAACGGGAGAAAGGAAATAATAAAGATAAAAGCAAATAAATAAATGGGGGAACATAAAAGCACGAAAATAATAAATAAATACCAGAACCTGGTTCTTTTGAAAAGAAGCTAATAAAATAGAAAACCCTCCTCTAAATCTAATCAAGGAAAACCGTAAATTTGAAGGTCTTATCACTTCAGATTCAGTGCTCTTTAATTTTTTAAAGACAGGCAGGCTACTATAATGAGAAAAAAAAAGAAACAGTCTTCGCCGAGGTCATACGGAGGGGAAGCCGTGTGGACACGCACCACGCGTGTTTCTCTGCGGCGGCACCTGTGGGATTGGGGACAGACACGAAGGTCCCCAGCCTTGTGCCAAAGAGCGTCCTCGCCTCAGGAGACATGTGTGAAAGGCTCTGTGGGGGACCATCCTTCCCGAGGTCCTGAGTGTGTGGAATGAACGGGTGAACCCATTTCCCGGATGCGGACTGTAAACTCAGACCAGCTAAGTGACACCGAAAGGCACCCCCAGCCCTGGGCGCCACTGTCCTTAATTTTCATATATATATATACATATATATTTGAAGTTTATTTATTTATTTTGAGAGAGAGGGAGAGGGAGCATGCACGCACGAACAGGGGAGCGGCGGAGAGAGAGGAGACAGTGAGTCCCAAGCAGGCTCCGTGCCATCACTACAGAGCCCCACGCAGGGCGCAGTCTCATGAACTGTGAGATCCTGACCTGAGCTGAGACCAAGAGTCGGACGCTGGACCGACGGAGCCACCCAGGCGCCCCTGAATTTTCTCTTCTGATGAGTTTCTTTTCTGGATTCTTTTCTTGTTTTTAAGCAAGGAGGCAGAGGTCTCAACGGATCCGAGCGGATCTTTGGCAACTTTTATCACCAACCAACTCCTTCAAGGTCCATGGTCTCCTGGCATCGCTGAGGCCCCCCTTCACTGGGCAGCTCTTCCCGCCACCCCCCTACGCCCCCCACACACACCCTCAGCCCTGCTCACAAAAGAAATCAAATTGTTTATCATCGCTTTGGTATAAAGATCAGCCGTGTTAACAATTCATATGGCCACACCGATCGCCTGAAGTAACCAAGTGGAGGGGTTATTTTAACGGCCAAATTTATTTTTAAAAGATCTCACAAACCATTTGGAACCGACCACCCCATTCCCTTAACGTCTTTACTGAACGGAGTCCATCCTGGTGGGGGGCGGGGCAGGGGTGGACGAGATGCTGGTATAATTCATGAGACGGTAACTCAACCTGGGTCAAGCAAACCAAAACCAAACACAAAACCAGACTGACTCTTGGCTCGGGGCCTGGCTGGACCCAGCGGCTGCGGCAGGTGTGGCTGTCACGGCCCCTCCTCCGTCTCCCGGGGGTCTGCTTGCCTCAGAGGGCAGCCGGCTGGGCACCCCCGGACTTCCAGCAGAGGCTTGGGGACCCAACGTTGCAGGTCCGCTGTGTCCTCCAAAGGAGAATAAGGAGACAGTGCGGCCCTGTGACGCGTTGTCTGCAAATCTAGAGATTCCCGAAATCTGTCCTGGATCTCCCAACCCATTCTCAGAAATGCAGGCTGAAGGATTTGGGGTGTCATGGCGTCTGTCACTTACGCTCAGAGGGTTCAGCAAAGATAAAGTGGATGAAGGGGAGGAGGACAGAGGAATTAACAGGACTGCAGGCTGTTCCGACTGCTTTTGATCATTCTTCTGATAGTTGCGTTTTAAATATTTTCATAAGACCGGGCGCCTGGGAGGCTCGGTCAGGTGGGCTCCAGCTCTTGGGTTCCGCTCAGGTCACGATCTCAACGGTTCCTGGGGTGGAGCCCCGTGTGGGGCTCTGTGCGGACAGCACGGGAGCCTGCTTGGGACCCTCTCTCTCTCTCCCTCTCTCTCTCTGCCCCTCCCCCGCTTGCACTATCTGTCTCAAAATAAATACACAGCCTTAAAAAAAAATAATAATAATGAAAATAAATAAATAAATGATCTCATAATTCCGAGGGAGGAAGGCAGAGTTTGCTGACAAGGGTGGAGGTCACGGGCAGGGACCTGGGCGGTGGGGAGCAAGTGGCTCAGGAGGGAGCCCCCCGCGCTGTCCCACACAAGGGCGCTGGCAGACGGGCTGGGCCCTGGGGTTCTCCCGGAGCCGGGAGCTGTCCCCCCCACCCACCATGGGTTGGTCTGCCGACAAGGGACGCAGCTCGGATCTGCCTGTCCCTGCGGCTGGCTCCAGGCCCTGCGTCTCCCAGGCCCCCAGCCCCCCAGACAACAGAGGGCATTCCCGGCCTGGGTGTTTACAGCCAGCCCAGGCAGCCGGAAGGAAAGGGCTCTCCACAATGAGGCCGGCCCTCTCTCGTCCCCGCAAGAAGTGGGCGTGGAGGGGCCTTCTGTTGTCCAGGGAGAGATGGCTGGAGAGGCGGGAGCCGTGGGACCGACGAAGGAAGTGCCGGGCTCTGAGCGGATCCACAAACACTCAGGTTCCATCCATGCTGCTTTTGATAAAGGAGGACGACGCGTCCGCAGGAAGCGGCCGCAGACTTCGGAGTCCGATGACGCCGGGCGTCCCCTCGCAGCCCGGCCCGGTCTTTGTTGGGTGAGCCCGGCCGGTTCCTAAACCTCCTTCCGCCTCGGCCTGCTCCCCTGCGAAACGGGGACAGTAGCTCCCGGCAGGGCTGTGAGGCCGAAGCCGGGCGCCGAGGATCCGCGAGGTGGGGAAGGAACTGCGTCGCTGTCGGAAGTCTCCGGGGTGCTGGGAAGACACAGAACCAGGAGGCCTGGAGGGAGGGAGCCCGGTGCAGCGTCACACGGGGGCCCCTGGGTCCCCGGCTTCCGGTCCCGGGTGGCCACATACGACCGATGGCCAACCTCGCAGAGAGCAGGACCCGGACTAACGGCATTTCAGAGGCATCCACGACTCGGGCAGCCCCAGCGGGTGCAGACCAGGGCAAGCGAAGACCCGCGGGCACCGGAAAGTCTGCGCATGCGCGGAGCGCGCATGCGCACACGCGCAGAGGAAATCGACACAAGGCTAAACAGAACTTTCAGAAACACGCCAACTACTCCTGTCCGTCCAGATGTACCGTCCGCGGGGCTCCTCCGTGCCCGTCCCTCACCTGGAAGGTCCCCCCACTTGATGCTGAGAGGCGGGTCTGAGCTTCGGCTCCCCGTGGTCACCCGAAGCCGCAGATGGCTTCTGACCCACCCGCCGTCATGCCTTTCCATCAGGCGGCGTGTCGCCGCTTCAGAACCCCCTCTCCCCCCAGCGCCCCAGCCCCAGGACACATGGATCCTGGGTGGTTTCCAGCTGGCTGCTGAGCAGCCCCGGGCAGGGCACGCGTCCCCGCCTGCAGGGCTGGAGGCTCCGGGAAGGGTGGCGTGGCCCGGAGGCTGCTGGAATCCCGCCGCAGGGGCCGGCAAAGTAGGAGCTACAGGCCGAATGCCACCTGCCACCTATTTCTGTACAGCCCTCGAGCTAAGAGTGGTTTTACATGTATGAGTGGTTGGGGAAAAAATTTTTAAAGAGTAACTTTCTAATAAATTTTTTAAAATGTTTATTCATTTTTTGAGAGAGAGAGAGCATGAGCAGGGGAGGGGCAGAGAGAGGGAGACACAGAATCCGAAGCAGGCTCCAGGCTCTGAGCTGTCGGCACAGAGCCGGACTCGGGGCTTGAACCCATGAACTGTGAGATCGTGACCTGAGCCCAAGTGGGACGCTTAACCGACTGAGCCACCCGGGCGCCCCAAAACTGATATTTTGTGGCAGGAGCAAATTCCAGTGCCCATAAATAAAGTTTTATTGGCACATAGCCTCACTTGTTCGTTTGTGCAGTGTCCGAGGCTGCTTTCACACTACTGCAGCTTTCACACTCGGTGCTGGGTTTGGGCAGATGTGTGAGCAGACGTGAACGGGCATGGAAGCTCTAACCATGTGTGTCTAGTGGGCTTTGCTCTTGTGCATGAGAAGATTGTGCCTAGGGAAGCCGCTGCTCTGAGCAGAGTAAGTAGCAGAAAGCAAATGCAGCCAATATTGGCCTGCCCCTACCCCAGGGCCTTTGCACTGGCGGTTGGTTGCCTGTGTCCCTGATCTTCCCTGGGGACCTACAAGAGCACTCCCTCTCCTCGGGGTCTTTGCTCAAACCTCAGTTCTCAGGGAGGCCCTCCCAACCACTCCCCTGCAGATTGGCACCCCCACCTCATTGGCGCCTCCTACTACCATTCACTGCTTCTCTTTCCCTCCCTGGACCTACCACCGTCTAACAGGACTTCTTTTCTTAGTTATTACATTTATTTCCTCTCTTCCCCCTCTAGGACGACAGGGCAGAGATGAGGGCAAGGATATTTGTTTTGTTCACTGCTAACCCACACCCGTTTCTCCTCTCCTTAGGCCCCTCGAGGCAGCACGCTCTACCCCAGGGCCTTTGCACTGACTGTTGCCTCTACCCAGAACACCTCTCCTTCACATGGGCACACGGCTGCTTTACCGCTTTTGCGGTGAGGCCTTCTCAGAGTGCCTTCGTTTAAAGTGTAACTTAATAAAAATTCGTTGAGTGAGTATAGGAAGGGCAGGAGGTAAGAAGAGTGGAGGCAGGACCCAGAAATACTGAAGGGCTGTTCGTCGCTACGGAGAAGATATACACCCAGGAGACGGGGTTTAGGAAAGGTCCCACCTGAGGCGTCCCTGTCCCTGGATCTAACAGTTTACATTCCCAGGTGGCCTTAGCTCCCCTCCGCAGTCATCCTGAGGCCCACCTCGCCAGCTCCGCTGTCTGGGGGGTGGCTTGCTCGAGAGCAGAAGGGTGGGTTTGGCACGTGGGGTGAGTGGCAGAGTGACAGATCACAGACGGGGCTCGGGCCACCGTGTGACTGTGCCGGCAGAGACAGCGGGCCCGGGCCTGGCCCGGGCCCCGGGCTCAGTGGGGGGACTCGGGAACCAGAGGCGGGGCAGGGCCCTCCCCACAGGGACGTGTGGTTCTGAGCCCCCCGGCGCACCCCTGGGCGAAGGGCGAGTGATGGGAGGAACAAAGGTCCCCACCTACCCCGGAGCCTCCATTTTCCCGTCTGTAAAATGGGCATGACACCGAGGACCTCGCCGACACTCGGCAAACGCGAGCCCGTCACCAGGCACAGCTCCAAGTGCTTCTCTCGCGCTACCCCAGCGGCTGCAAGGGACACGGTACCAGTGCCCTTTGCAGACGGGGACACCGAGGCCTTGCCCCCGGCCTCAGACCCGGATCGCACTCCGCCCTCCCGACTTCTCCAGCCTCCTGCAGACGGCCTGGCCTCTGCAAGTCACACACGCGGAACCGAAGCGCTGACTACAGACTGTAAAATCCTCTGCCCGGAGGCGGGTAAGGCAGGAGGAGGAACTCCCAGTAACTGATGGAAGGCCAGAAGGAGCATCTCCATTTGCTGAGGGCGGGTCCTGGGGCAGCGCCTGGCTCGGCTGGCAGCCCTGGACTCCGGGACACCCGAGGACACAAAGCAGGCATGGTCTCCCCATCCCCCACTCATCTGAGAGTCTCCCCCGGGTAAGCTACACAGAGCCCCGCTGAGCGGGGATTGGCTGACTGCCCAGCAGCCCTTCGTCCCTCCCCTCTTGGGCCCAGAGGAGTCGCTAGACGCCGTGTTCGTTCCGGCCTCCTATGCTCGGGGGCGCAGCAGGTGAGCGCGTGTGGGTGGAGGCAGTGCCCATCCCACCCGGCTCAGGACCGTGAGGCCTCGGCGCGACCCTCCACACATTTCCTGCCCGTGTCTGCCCATCAGATGTCGACACCCAGCATGACTTAGGAGCCACACTTTGAAGGTGGCCGAGGGACGCCTGGGCGGCTCAGTTGGTTAACCGTCTGCCTCTTGATTTCAGTTCAGGTCATGAGCTCACAACTGCGAGACTGAGCTTCGCGTTGGGCTCAGCACTGACAGCATGGAGCCTGCTTGGGATTCTCTCTCTCTCTCTCTCTCTCTCTCTCTGCCCCTCCCCAACACCTGCTCTCTCTCTGTCTCTCTCAAAATAAATCAACAAACTTAAAAAATTACTAAAGAAAGACGCTTCCATGTGTTAAGCCACAGAGATTTGTTTCTCTCTGCTATAAGATATACCATGATATCTGGACATTCAAGATACACCACGATATACTGACATTCCTTGTCTCTCAAATGGGAATAAAGTGTACATTCGGAAGTTGTTGGGTGGATGCAATGAAAAGTGACAAAGTCCCAGCAGGCAGGGAACACTCAGTAAACGTTTGATCCAGTGTCTGGTGACTGTGCGGACGCGGCCGTGGGGCGGGGCGCTGCATGCCTCCCTCAGGAAGCCTTCCGTCTCTAGCCGGCTGAACCAACAGTTGCTTAAACCATACGGACGCCAACTGTTTACTCAGCAAGTCTTCTGGAAGCAGCAGTTCTGCGGCTCCTCCCTTGGCCCAGACCCTTCCCGCCCTTCCGCTCTGCCGTTCTCAGCGTGATGGCTCTTCCTTGTCGCCCTTGCCACCGCACAGTCGCCGCAGCCCCAAGCATCACACAGCCACGCCGTGGGCAAACCAGGAAAGCTGCAGGCAGGGGCGAAACGCTTTCTCCCTGAGAGGCTCTCGCTTTTCCCCTGGGGAGCTGTCCTCCCGCTGACCAGGAGTGGGTCGCGTGGCCACTTTACCTGCAGGGGAACCAGGAGAGTGGAGGGGCTCCCAGTGAGCCGCAGAGGCACCTGCTGGAGACGGGGAAGAGCGTGAAACATGGGCCACGGCCCACAGAGTGGTCGCACACACAATATCCCAAAGACTTAGCCTTGATCAGGATGGGCGGCGGCTTTGGGGGAGAGGAGGGACGGGGCAGGACCGGGGCAGGGGGAGCCGGGCCGGAGATCTCAGCCACCCTGCACAGCCGGACCCGGAGCAGCGGCAGGAGCTACAGGGGACATCGGTGACCCAAAGGACCCTAGCCCTGCACGCCCAGTGCGGCACCCAGCTCTCTTCGGGGCTAGACTGAATTATTTCCTTTGTGAGCGACAGAGGCCCACCGGGGCTGGTCAGGTCCTTCGGGACGACTGGCCGCGTGAGTCCCTGAAGGTGTCTTGGAAGCCCAGACTGAGCAGCGCCCCTTATTCAGACGCCCTCAGAGTTCCTCTCTTCTCTGCCCCCTGCCTCTGTTTTCCTCCAAGCTGGTCCTACCTCGAAAGCCTTTCCCCGAGAGGAAGGGAGTAAAGTGACTTCCAGCAGCTCCGGGTTATGTCCGTCCCTCGGCTTAGAGACCCTGGTGGGGACAGAGGGCTTCTGCTTCCCAGGGACTTCAGCAGACGTCCTGAGGTTCCCTCGGGGTGACCCGTGTGCTCACGCGAGCCGCTCTGGGGCGTGGGTGTCCTCAATGCTGAAGAACAGCCATTGGAGGTTGGAGCTGGGAGAGCATAACAGGGGCCAGGATGTCAGAGCAGGGGACAGAGGCCGGCCACAGTGAAGGGCTGGCTGGTGCTGGCAGGCAAGTGCCCAGACTCAGGACACAGGACACAAGTTGGCAGAACCCGCGCGGGAGGACAACGGGCCAGGCCTCAGAGACTGGGCCTCTCATACCCTGTCCCCCGACTGGCCTGGGAGTCCCTCCTCCAATGGTGACAGCCGGCCAGCCTTGCCGGGTCACCTCCAGAGGGGAAAGCCCAACGGCTCTTCCCTGCCCAAATGCGACCACTGACATTTGTCATTGTGTGCATGCCCGCTCTGCATGGGAGGGTGGCACCCCCAGCCTGGACTCTCCTTGGGGATCCAGACCAACCTACCTGCCTCCTTGTTGGCACAGCTCTAAAACTCTGTCCAGAATCCAGCCGGAATTCTCACCCCCTCCTGCTGCCATACTGGCCCGAGTCACCGCCAGCTGTCGCCTGGACACATTAGAGCAGCCCCTCTCTGCTCTCCCTGCAAACCACAGCCAGAGGGAGCCTGACCCTCCCCAGTCTCCCCACCTCATGCCTAAACCCCAGAAGACTTTCAGTGGCTGACAGGGCACTATGATCTGAACCCCCACCAGAACCTCATCCCCTACCACCATCGCTCCCCTTCACCACACTGGCTTCTATGCTGTTTCTCGAATATGCCAAGAACATGGCTGCCTCAGGACCTTTGCACCTTCTGCCTGATTGCTGTCTCCCCACCAGCCGTCCTCTATGCGTGGCTGGCTCCTTTCTGGCACTCAGATCTTGTCTCAAACATCGGTCCCCACCCTCAGTCCACTGTCTCCCTTCCCTGGCCACCAGAGAGTATGGAGAACTTGCTTCCACCTTGCGGGGATTTCCAGGAAGGGAGAGGAAGGAGGAAATCGGAAGATGGAGCATGTGCACCCAACTAGAACTTAGAGTTACAGCTGTGAGAGGGACCAGGTTGCAGCCACTGGCAAACAGCACGAAGCAGCCAGCGACAAATGCCCTGACCCCTGTCCCCTTCACTCCCAGCTCCCGATGCCGCCTCCTACTGGCCACACGCAGCTTGAGAAAGTCTGAGCATGCTGTCCCAACGGTGACCAAGGACAGAAGAGGGCACCCAGGGGGGCACATGGAGAATGCCCGACTGAGTTCGCATCCCGACTCCACCACTTACTAGCTGTGCGAGTTTGGGCAAGTTTCTTAACCTCTCTGTGCCTCAGTTTCCTCATCTATAAAATAGGGATCATAAAAGTGCCTGACTCCCAGAATCTGCTTGGATGTTAATGAGCTAGGACAAGCAAATCAAGAACAGTGCCTGAACACAACCAGTGCCATGCGAAGGCGGCATTTACTTCTCTGGAAGGGGTAAAACCAACATTGAAAGAGGCCATGGCAGATGGACCCAGTGGTTCAGCACCACGGCCAGCGCCCCCACTTGGCCTCAGTGGTTCAGCACCACGGTCAGCGTCCCCACAGGGCCTCCCCCCGCTGCTCCCCTTCCCCTGAGGACACTTGCATAGAACAGCCTGTCCTATGAAAGGAGAAGCTTGAGGGCTTTCTCTTCTGAGCAGCCTGAAGGCAGGTGGCTAGATTCTGGTCCTAGCCGTTGAGAGGGTCCCTGCCATCTTGGAGCCTCAGTTTCCCTATCTGTGCAACGGAGGGCAGAGGGCCGGGAGTGTGTACACCTGTGGACGGCACCAGGATGGGGCCCTGTCTTCCTTCTCTGGGAGCGATCACCTCCACAATCGTTGCTAGGAAGCCTGTGGCTGGTCTCCAAGGCAACGGGGCATCTGAACCACAGGGAGAGCACACGGGGGACCGCATCGGATCAATACCACATCCTGGCGATGCTTGGAGATGTAGTTCCTGCCTCCACCACAGCCCCTCCCTCCAGCACGGCAGAGCGACCCCCAGCCAGCTCGCCCGGGTACCCTGCCTAGCACCGTACTGGCCTCCGCCCTGCTTCCCCCCAGATGGTCGCAGCTGCCCGGGGACCCCGGATCAGAGGTGGACACCTCTCTCCCATCAGCACCCACCTGCCTGGCCTCAAACCACCACGTCCTGGGAGGCAGGTCAGGTGCTGTTTGCAGATGAGGAAACCAAGGCTTCAAGAACAGGGACTTTGGCCAAGTTCCCCAATTTTTTTATTTTCAGAGAGACCGTGCATGTTGGGGAAGGGCAGCAGGGAGAGGCAGACGGGATTCCAAGTGGGCTCTGCACTGTCAGCCCAGAGCCCAGTGTGGGGCTCGAACTCGTGCACGGTGAGATCATGACCTGGGTGGGCCAAGACCCAGGCAGACCGACAGAGCCGCCCAGGCGCCCCTCCCTCAGCTTCTTCACTGTCTTTGATCACCAAGTCCCTGGGCCTTTCTCTTCGTCTGGTGGCCAATGGGGGCCAGGAACAAGGAGGGAAAGACAGTGGGCTGAGGCCAGAGGGAGGTTTTCAGACGTGTGATTCCCAGAGGCGAGGCAGTGCCAGGGGAGGAAATGGCGTAAGGAGGGCCCAGAGTGTCCCTGACCCACGTACCGCCACGTCCCTTCAGAGCCCACGGCAGGCACTGTTTGCCAATTAGAACACCCTTTCCTGTTGAGTCACCCTCAGAATCCTGCTCAACACGGCAATCCACAGCCTGGTCCTGCGGGTCGGAGTGGGCGCTCTAGCAGGGGTGGGGTGGGTGCTGCAGCCGCCTCTCTCTGGGACCCTTGCCCCCTCCCAAGTCGGGGAGATAGAGACCCAGTCCTGAGGCCCCTGCCGCAGGGGAGGTGGACTGCTCATCTCCCATGGCTTTGAGGCTCTCATCTCTTGCCTCACCCCTGCAGCCTCCCCACGCACGCCTCACCCAGCCCCGGTCCAGCTCCGGAACTGCCAGCCAGCCTTAAAGGCTTCCAAACTAGGTGCGTCTCTCTGCCTGGATAGTCCGTGAGGAAACGTCTGAGCATCGGAAAGTGGTCTCTCAAGGGACCCCCCGCCTTCCCCGGTCCCCCCCAACCTGCCCGGGAAGGGATATGAAATGACTGCTGTTCACCGACGGACGAAAGGAAAAGCTAAATGCGGTCTCTACAGACACGGGGCTCCTAGTCCACCTTACCACGGAAGGGAATTCTGACACCTGTCACAACAGACGCCCCTGGAGGACATCACGCTAAGCGACATGAGCCAGTCGCGAAAGGACAAATACTGTGTGATTCCACCTGCACTAGGAATCTGGAGTCATCGAATTCATAGGGTGGCTGGAAGCAGGGTGGCAGCTGCAGACGACGGGGACTTCGTGTCCAACGGGGACAGAGTTTCTTTTTTTTTTTTAAACATTTATTTATTTTTGAGAGAGAGAGACAGAGTGCGAGCAAGAGAGGGGCAGAGAGAGAGGGAGACACAGAATCCGAAGCAGGCTCTGTCAGCACAGAGCCCAACGCGGGGCTCAGACTCATGGACCTCGAGATCATGACCTGAGCCGAAGTCGGATGCTTAACCAACTGAGCCACCCAGGCGCCCCGGGGACAGAGTCTCAGCTTGGGAAAATTAAAAAGTTCTGGAGACGGCTGGTGGGATGGTTGCACAACAGGGCGAGTGTCTTGGGTGCCACTGAGCCGCACACTTACAGACGATGCAGAGGGTATGTTCTCTATCATGCGTATCTCACCACCACAACAAGTACAACGAACAAAACCCAGCGAAGACTCAGTGCGGGGGAGGGAGGGAGAGAAGCCTCATGCTCCAGCGGCATGGGGAACGGGACGGCAGACCTAGGTCGGTGGGTCCCCGGGCCTCACCAGCAAGGGAGAGTTTTTGAAACCCCGCTTCTTCCCTGTGGAGGGAGAAGGACGATGACAGGCGGGAGGGGAGCCCCGGCTGCGGGAAGGCTGGGCCCTGGAGGAGGCGCCGTGAGCCCGCGCCACGTCCCCTGGGCCTCTTCCCTCACTGGTAAATGGGAACAGTCCCGCGGTCCTGACAGAACACCCACGGCGTCAATGCTGGCTGGGTCTACTCCCCCGCGGCGCCCTGCGAAGTGGGTGCTGAGAGGTGCACGTGAGGAAACGGGTCCCCAGGGGCAAACCGATGCCCAGTGCACACGGCAGGTCTGCGGAGAAGTCGAGAGTCTGGCCAGAACCCACATTCCCACTGTTCCGCTGTGCTCCTTGGGCTGGCAGGTTCCGGTCCTAGAAGGGCCTGGAGGCCGGGCACATGCTGGCTGTGTAGCCTCATGTCGCTCAGACACATGCTGACAAAGTGGCATGACGAGTTCAACTACCTGACTCTTCAGGCTGGGGGGGAGGGGAGAACTAGCATGATATGGGGACCTTGTGTTAGAGTTGACACACGGGGTCCCCCTTCTCTGGGAGGGGCCCTCGGCTGCTTCTTCGCTAATTCTTGACTGCCTCCCTGGCCGTAGCTGACTGGTCCAGGAGCAGAAACTTGCTCTCCAGGAAAGAGAAAGGTATTTTCATTGATGAAAGCAAGACAAGAAGACAAAAAGAAATGGAACAGTACCCCGTGTTCGTGGCCTGGAAGGATTACTATGGTTTCAATATCCACCCTACTCCAAACGACCTACGAAGGCAAGTCAGTCCCCTCCCAAAAGTCCGACGGCGTTTTTCACAGGAATCGAGAAAAACAATCCTAACATTCGTGCAGGACCACCCAAGGCTCCAGATCGCCACAGCAGTCTTGAGAAAGAATAACACGGCCGGAGGCAACACGCTTCCTGATTTCAAACTAGTTCGCAAAGTTCTAGTAAACAAAACAGTATAATCCTGGAATGAAAACAGACACACAGTCCAATGGCACAGAACGGGGAGCCAAAAATAAACCCTAGCATATACAGTCGATTAATCTTTGACAAGAGTGCCAAGAATACACAATGGGGAAGAGGCGGTCCCTTCCACAGACGGTGCTGGGAAACCTGGAAATTCACATGCAAGACAATGAAACTGGATTCTTATCGCACACCACACACAAACATGAATTTCAAGTGTATTACATTCTTGAATGTAAGACCTGAAGCTGTCAAACTCCCAGAAGAACTCAGGGGAAAAGCCACTTGACATTCGTCTTGTCGATTATTTAAAAATAGAGGAGCCTCTAGTGGCTCAGTCGGCTCAGCATCTCACTTCGGCTCAGGTCATGATCTCAGGGTTCATGGGCTTGAGCCCCGCATCGGACTCTGTGCTGACGGCTCAGAGCCTGGAGCCTGCTTCGGATGCTGTGTCTCCCTCTCTCTCTGCCCCTCCCCTGCTCACGCTCTGCAGTTCTCTGTCTCTCGGTCTCTCTCTCAAAAATAAGTAAAAACATAAAAAATATATACACATAAAAGGTTGAGCCCATAGAACCAGAGAGTACTACAGTGACGGCCAAGGACTGGAGAATAGGAGAAATGGGAAGACGTTGGCCAAAAAGTACAAACTTTCAGTTATAAGACGAGTAAGTTTATGGTGACCATAGTTAATAATACTATACTAAATACTAGAAATCTGCCAAGAAAGTAGACTTTAGGTGTTCTTAGTCTACACACACATATAAACGGTAGCTGTGAGGTGATGGATCTGTTAATTAACTTGGTTGTGGTAATTATTTCACAATATACGTATATTAAATCATCACGTCGTACACTTTTTTAAAATCAGACTGTACAACCGAAATATATACAATTTTTAATTGTCAGTCATGTCTCAATGAAGCTCGGGGGGAAGAAGAAAAACTACAAAGTATTAAATGTTCTATTAAACTATTAGAGCAATTGCAAGTATAATTAAGAATTTTTCACAAAGTACATTTGAGGCTTAGATGGCTTCGCCAATAATCGCTACCAGAAATTTAAATCCAGAGAAGAGGAAAAAAGGGAACACTTCACATCTTGTTTTATGAGGCCAGAATATAATTGATACCAGAACCCAAAAGGACATTATGAGAGAGGAAATATCACCTTTCCTTAATAAATAAATGGAAAAATCCCAAGTCAACTATTAGCCAATCAAAGTCAGTAACATATCAACCACACCAACTCAGACTTATTCCAAAAACTGTAGGTTGCTGTAACATCGAGAAGTCATCCTATTAACAGAAAAGAGTAGAAAAATCTATGATTATCTCTGAGGATGAAGAAAAATCGATCACATTAAACAAACATTCATTAATTCTTAAATTTTTTTTGTTAATGTTTATTTATTTTTGAGACAGAGAGAGACAGAGCATGAGCAGGGGAGGGGCAGAGAGGGAGGGAGACACAGAATTAGAAGCAGGCTCCAGGCTCTGAGCTGTCAGCACAGAGCCCGAGACGGGGCTCGAACTCAAGGACCGCGAGATCATGACCTGAACCGAAGTCGGACGCTCAACCAACTGAGCCACCCAGGCGCCTCAAATTTTTAAATCTTATCAAGGTAGAAATAGAATGAGACTTTCCTCATCTGACAAAGGAAATGTATAGAAATGTAACAGCAAGTATCATATTTAATGATGAAATATTTAATTATTCCCCTTTGAGATCAGGAATCAAAGGGGTTCATGATCACCACTCCTACTTGGCATTTTGTCAGAGATTCTAACAAGCTCAGCAAGGCAAGGAAAAAAAAACATAAGGGAAAGAAAAGAACTAAAACTGGTATTATGCATATATTATATGATAACGTACGTAGAAATTAGAAAAGGATCTCAAGATTAATTATTAGGATTAATACAAGGTTAATTTATAAAACTCTATTGAATTTTTTTTTAATTTTTTATTCAATGTTTGTTTTTGAAAGACAGAAACATGGTATGAGTAGGACAGGGACAGAGAGAGAGGGAGACACAGAATCCGAAGCAGGCTCCAGGCTCCGAGCTGTCAGCACAGAGACCAACACGGGGCTCGAACTCACAAACCATGAGGTCATGACCTGAGCTGAAGTTGGATGTTTAACTGACTGAGCCACCCAGGTACCCCTAAATTTTTTTAATGTTTATTTATTTTTGAGAGAGAGAGATACAGAGTATGAGAGGGGGAGGGGCAGAGAGAGAGGGAGACACAGAATCCAAAGCAGGCTCCAGGCTCTGAGCCGTCAGTACAGAGCCCGACGCGGGGCTCGAACTCACAAACTGTGAGATCATGACCTGAGCCAAAGTCTGACGCTTAATCGACTGAGCCGCCCAGGCACCCTTCTGTTGAATTTCTATAGATGGTAACAAACAGAAAATAATTTTTTATAAGAAGTCACTATGCCAGCATCAACAGATATCAAATACTTACAAATAAAATGAAAGAAAACCCAAATAAAGGTACAGCCCATGTTCATGGAATGCTAAACTCAATATGGTAAAAGTGTAAATTCTTTCCAATTGCTGGATAGCCTCAATGCGGTCCTAACCACAATCCCAGCAGGTTTTTCATGGAAATTAACCAGCGGATTCACATATTTATATGGAAGAGCAAAAGGCCAGGAGCAACCAAGACGATCTTGAGAAAGCAGAACAGTTCCTGCTCCACCCGTTATCAGGGACTATTGTGAGGAGACAGTCCTTAAGGCAAGACTACATAATCGAACAGACCAACAGAGGAGGAGAGAATCCGGAAATAAACTCACATATAATCCAATGCCCGATTTGTTGTTTTGAAACAGTGACACCTCAGAATGGGGTGTGGGGAATTACTTTTGATAAATAGGATCATTGGTGATTTTTGGCTTTCCATGAGGAAAATATTAAACTGATGCCTGCCTCCCACCATGTATCAAAGAGCAGTTCCGGGGCCCCCGGGTGGCTCAGTCAGTTAAGCGTCCGACTTCGGCTCAGGTCATGATCTCACAGTTCGTGGGTTCGAACCCCGCGTCGGGCTCTGTGCTGACAGCTCAGAGCCTGGAGCCTGCTTCCGATTCTGCTTCTCCCTCTCTCTCTGCCCCTCCCCTGCTCACATTCTGTCTCTCTCTCTCTCAAAAATAAACATTAAAAAATCTTAAAAAAAAAAAAAAGAAGAAGAAGAGTAGTCCCAGGGGGAATTGCAGACCTAAATATGAAAGGTAAAACAAAAAAGTTTCTGGAAAATAATATAAAGAGAATATATAATCTCAGAGTCAAAAAGATGTTGTTCATTTAGACACCAGAAAACCTAAGGGAAACACTGACATCTTGGAATGCATGCAATATATCTTCCACATGTGAATATATATTTTTGTTTATATTATGCACAAAAATACATAGGGGGATACATATTGGAATATATTAAATTAAAATTAAGAAATTCCGGACATCAAAGACGCCCTTAAGAAAGTTAAAAGGCAAGCCACAGAACGGAAGAAGGTATTGGTGACATCCATAACGGACCGAGGCTCACGTCCAGAGCATGAAAAGTAGTCCTCCACTTCAGTAAGAAAAAGACAGAAAACTCCACAGGAAAACGGGCAAGAGACTTGAACGAGCACTTCACAAAAGAGAACACTCCGAGGATCCACAAACACGCGACAAGATGCTCGGCTCGTTAGTAATCACGGAAACGCGAACTCGAAACACGAAGAGATACCTTTACGCATCCGTGCGTCTAGGCCAGAATTTAGTAGGTTAGAATTTCAACAGGCATCCGGGCTTCCCGAGTGGCTCAGTCGGTTAAGCGTCCAAGTCTTGATCTCAGCTCGGGTCTTGATCTCAGGGTTCAAGCCCCGCATTGGGCTCTATGCTGGCTGTAGAGCCTACCTAAATAATAATAATAATAATAATAAAGTTATGACAATATTAGGTGTCGGCATGCGGTGGAATGACAGTAATTCTCACCGACCAAGGGCAAAAGTAGAAGCGGACGCAAGTCTTCTGCAATCCGGTGAAGCATTCTGGACTAAGGGGAAGCCGCCGAGCACAATGCGTGAACCAGCAATTACACTCCGAACAGGTTCCCGGACAGCAACGCTCGCCCGCGTACAAAAAAAAAGACTTCCCGGCAGCCTGTGCGCTGTGGCCGAGACAGGTGCAAAACTACTCATCGCCGCGTTATTCACAATAGCTCCGAACGGGAAAGGAGCCACGGCCATGGACAAAAACCCAGACATGGGAGCCAGGGAGCATTTGCAGAGAAACAACGCACAGCGAGGAAAAGGAACAAAGCCGCCACGTGACAGCACAGATGAATGTCACCAACAGTGCTGACGGGAAGAGGCCAAACCAAGGGGAGACAAACCGCACGATTCCACGGGGTTTAAAAACCAGCAAAATGAAGCAATCTCGTTCTGGGGATAGGTGCCCAAACAGTGACAAAAGTATTTTAAAAAGAGAGATGAAGAAAGGGCGCCTGGGTGCCTCCGTCTGTTAAGCCTCCGACTTCGGCTCAGGTGGGTTCGAGGCCCGTGTCGGGCTCTGTGCTGACAGCTCAGAGCCTGGAGCCTGCTTCGGATTCCGTGTCTCCCTCTCTCTCTGCCCCTCCCCTGCTCACGCTCCGTCTGTCTCTCTCTCTCAAAAATAAATAATAAACGTTAAAAAAATTTACAATTCACAGTGGAAAAAAATCCTTCTAACTACTTCCGTTTAGAAGAGCCTGCTCACATGGACTCTCAACTCTGGCGTTTCTTAAAGCGCTATCATAGCGGCTGGCTGTTCCTGCTTTTTCAGGTAAGGAAACTGAGGCCGGGGCAGGCCCAGGGGAGGGTGCCCTGACCACGCTCAGTGGCAAAGCAGCAGCAGAACCTTCGGTCACATCTGATCTTTCGTTTGACGCCACTAATTTGTTGAGGGGAGTAGGGAGGTGCAAATCGCGTTTTCGTAAATTGATTTCATTTCATTTAAAAAGCATCGGAGCGTCTGCCACTTCGGGAAACCCCAGAGTGTATTCATTTATTAATTGCTTCAGCAAATATTTATCGAGTGCCTGTTTTATTCACAGAACCGTTAACCCCACTGAAACCTGAAAGGCTTGCTTTTGATTTTATTAATGGTGTCTTTTGATGGATAGAATTTCTTCATTTTAATTAAATATATTCCAATAGGTCTCCCACATATATGTACTTTTTAGCCATGTAAAATGCATTCTATATGTATTTAATGCCTTCCAGTATGTCAGTGTTCTCTTTTAAGGAGTGGTTTATTTTAATATTATTTCAATTTTTTCCTAAAAATATTTTTTTCATAAGGTAAATAAACGTGCCCTTAATTTATCAGTTGTGCACATCTGTATTTTCAGATGTTGCTGCATTTTAATTTTTTATTATATTTCCTAATTCCAACAGTAGTGTGTGTTCTGCAAAACTGTGGAGTGTTTAGAAACCAGTGGGGGGAGGGGACAATGGGGCGCCTGGGCGGCTCAGCCGGTGAAGCGTCGGACTTCGGCTCAGGTCACGATCTCGCAGTTTGTGAGTTTGAGCCCCGCGTTGGGCTCTGTGCTGACAGCTCGGAGCCTGGAGCCTGCTTCAGATGCTGTCTCTCTCTCTCTCTCTCTGCCTCTCCCTTTCTCTCTCTCCCTCTCTCTCTCTCTCAAAAATAGATAAAAAGCATTAGAGAGAAAGAAAGGAAGGAAGGAAGGAAGGAAGGAAGGAAGGAAGGAAGGAAGGAAAGAAGGAAGGAAGGAAGCGAGGACAGGGACAGAAAAAAGAAAGTAAAACCACCCATAACGAAATCACCCATAACGCACCACCCAGAGATCACCACTGCTAGCATTTGGGTCTATGTGTCTCTGACTTTTTTTTAATGCATGTATATATTTTTCTAACTGACATGGAATCATTTTAGATTACTATTTCGTTTTAATCTTTCTTTAATTTTAAACACCTAATTGAAATCTAGCCAGAAAAAAAGAATTGGCTGAAATACATGAGCCCCCCCACTCCTGACCTTGTGCCCCTGCTGGGGTGACTGGGTAGCCCTTTCCTGGGCCGCTGCCTTGGGAGGGGCCCCACTGTGGGCCCTCCCTGATGAACTCCGTCGTCACTGTCAGCTGAGCGTAGCCCTGGTTCTGTGCAGAGACTCAAGTCCCTGCTACCAGAGGGACCCAGGGGACTGCACACAATTACCAGACGTCCGCCGGTAAGAATATACAGCCAGCTGCTTTCTGGATCGCCTTGGAGGGTTCACCAAAATCCTCCTCTAGCCTTTGGGTAACATGCTTCTCTGTGGACCCAAGTCTCACCACCAGAATTCCAGCACATTCCAGCACATTCTACATACAATCCGATGGGTATCGTCTATTTTACGAAAGCCCGCACTACCAACCCAGGTTGTTGGCAGGACCTCAACGCTCTTTGAAGAACAGAAAACTCTGTTGCACCTATCAGGCAGAGATGGTGCCTGGCCAGGAAATGGCCGTCGGGGGCACTGCTGTCCTTGTCCTCTCAGTAGGCAAGGCGCTGATGGGGGAAAGCAGACATGGAGCATGAGGGAGAGACGGGGGTGATGACAGGTGACTCCCCAAGGCAGCGGGGCCTACAGATATCAACATTCTAGAACCAAGCCAGCACCAGCGGAGAGTAAGCTTGAGCCACCTGGACAAGAAGGAGGAGCCAGGAGAAAGTCAAGTTTCGAGAACTGGATCTATTATCTGGAATCTGGGAATTACCACTGGGGGAGAGGGGCTGCCATCATGGAGAACTTCATGACCTTGGCAGGAGAAATGGTGCATGTGGAGACCCAAGAACGAGGGACCCAAGGACCTTGGGAGGACGCGATCATGGTCCCAGTGGCTTATGGATCGATAACTCTTTTGCCATAACACAGCAAAGCACCCAGAACAGCCTAAGAAAAGTTGGTTTTGACGGAACACAATTCTTCTAGCAAAGACAGTCTGCGGTTTGATCAGACGCCAAGTGAATTACGAGCGAGGATTAAAATCATCTTAGCCAGTGAGCAATCTACTTCTCCCCCAACTTGTTTACAGTTTATAAAACGCTTTTAAAGAAAGCATCTCGGAAAACAGACTGGAAACAGTCCGAGGCACCCAACCATCGTCCTACTTTTAGGTTGGTAATTACACCCAGTTCGCTGCCTCTTCTGTTCTTTTCGGATAACTCAGCACCTGAACCTTTTTTGGTGTTTGAAGAAATTTCGCCAGAGGAGGAACGGGCATCCCGTCGAGACCCTGGGCTTGGACACAAATACCTACACTTTGGCACTCTGGGAGACCTCTTTTTAAAGGGTGAGTGCTTGGGGTAATAAGGTAGTTGTTATCGCGTCACCAGCAGATACACTCACGCATTTAAATATGCGCCAATGCAGCAAGTCAGGTGCATGCTGATTTTGGGTGGACGAAGTACGGGGTAGCGAAGGAAACCCATTTGCTGCCTTGTTAGCAAATGGTCTACCCTCACCATTGGACTAAACATTTGTGGCCCCCACAAATTCATGTGTTGAAGCTCTACCCCCACAACATGATGTTATTTGGAAGCCGAGTCTTTGGACTCAGGCTTTGATCGTGAGGGTAGAGCCCCCATGAGTGGAATTAATGCCCTTATAGGAAGGGACACAAGAGGGATGCTGCCTGTCTCCACCATGCGTGGACACAGCAAACCAGGAAGCGAGGCCTCCCCAGAAACCGAGTCTGTCGGCACTTTGATCTCCAACTTCCCAGCCTCCAGTCCTGTGAGAAATGTAATTTCTGTTGTTTAAACCCTCCAGTCTGTGGTATGTTTGTGATAGCAACCTGGACTGATGAAGACACCCTCCTGAGAGTGACAAAAAACTGCCTTACGAGTTTTGGCAGGGACAGAGCCCACCCACTTCTTAGAAGCAGTGAAGAAGCCAGGATCCCGCTTCCCAGCCTTGCTCAGAGTTAGCAAGTGCACACGACCCAGCGTCTGACAGACCAAGAGGTACAGATAGAGGCTGGGTGGGGGCGGGGGGTGGGGGACAGTCCCGGGTTCCGCAGCAAGACGCTTGGAGCTGCGTCCAGAGATTTAACCATCTAAACAATCCGGAGATGCTTTTGAACGTCTGTGACATACCCAGTATTCTTGTCACAAACTCTATTTCTGAACAAATCAGTTGAAGTCGGTTCCTGAGCTTTCCAACGAAGAAGCCAGATTGCCAGAGTATGAAAATAGTAACATGCTATGCAGTAATGAAAACCACCCTGTCTTCTAAGAGGTTTCATTTAAGCTCGATGAATAACCTAGAATTTGTTCATGAAATCTGTCTTTTCTAAAGGCGTCGGTTTGAATTTGTCTTATCACCTATACAAAACATGATATATAAATTCGATGACATGATTGGCAGCAAAATTGTTACAAAATTTAGAAATACAGACAAGACTTTTGAAAACAGCCCCATTAAGCTTGTGTTCTCCCTTCTCATTGAAATCTCTCAGAAACAGCGAGAAAATCAAACTGTACCTTGATTAGAACTAGGAAGTATCTGAAACACCAAATCCAAAAATAGGTGAAATAGAAAAAAGCAATAAAATGTGAGCAGGAATTTAGGAGAAAACCGTGTTTAGAGAAAGTGCCCACGGCTGTGGGCACCAGGAAGTGTTGATAAGATACATGTACCCAAGGAAGAAGTAAAATCTCTTTCTGATGGAAAAAAATATACATTATCTTCTCTGCACTCTGTTTGGGTCTGAAACACAGTGGGCTGATCTCCACAAGCAATCCTAGACAGAAGGAGAACATATTTGCAACAAGCCACCGGGCCATGTGGCCGGGTTAAAAAGAGACACTTTGCCCTGTGACCAGACCTACAGGTGACTTCACTGTCAGGTGGGAACGTGGCCACAGAGATCCACACACATTAACTACAGCCAGCCCCGGGCACAACCCTGGCTCTCCTCCATTGAACCTGCAATAAACAGCTCATCCATGAGAAATTTCCTTATACAGAGATGAGTAATCCAAACGAACTGAGTCACAGACATTTATAACGATGTCATGATACATGCGAAATGAGAAATTTCACAGAAAAATTAATGCCAGATGAATATCACTCACCAGAAAACATATCACTTCTGAGCAGCAGAATACAAATACTGAACTTTACAATAAATTACCGAGATCGAATGAAGTCACTACCAGTATAAAACAAGAGTACAAAGGAGATACAAGAGCTCAGCAAAGACGTAGCTAGAGAAAGAAGATAAACCACGATGAGCCGGCAGAAACAGAAAAGATCGGAAGCAGCACAAAAGACTTTAGATGGAGTCTGTTATCATTGATCTGAACCCTCTTCCGCAGAATTCTCCCAATGTCCACTAATACTGTGGTTCCACACTTGCCCACAGACCTTATACAGAATGTTCCCTTCCCTGTGTACTGTGACTACCACACTGACTTAGTTCCAAGGATTTGTCTTCTTTTTGAGTTCTTTTATGCTGAAAAAAACTCTGAGAGGTTTCTTTCATTATTTCTACCTGGCTTCCTATTTTCACTTCTCTGATGCCTGTTTAAATTGTTATACAATCCTCGAACGTGCTAGGTATGTAGTAGAAAGATGAACATGCACAAAGCTCTTCTCCTCCACCGCGTGGTCCTCCCCGGCTCTCTCATGAGTTGGAGGAGCTTTCTTCTGGGCGATTGCCACTTCCTTCGCATGTGTCTCGTGGTCCGCCAAAGGCCAAAATAACATCGGAGTCCATCGAAGGAGGAACGGATGAGCAAAGTGTGGTCTATACAGACGACGGAATGTTCCTCACGCTTCGAAAGGAAGAAAATCTTTTTGTTTTAATTTTTTAATTTTTTTAATGTTTATTTCTTTTTGATACAGAGAGAGAGAGAGCTAAAAGGAAGGAAATTCTGACCTAGGCTGCAACACGAATGAACATGGCAGACATTGGGCTCAGTGAAATAAGTCGGTCACGAAAGGACAAATCCTGTAGGAGTCCTCTTATATAAGGTATCTAGAGGGGTCAAATTCATAGAGGCAGAAAGAACGGAGATTGCCAGGGGCTAGGGAAGGTGGGGAAAATGGGGTGTTCGTCTTTAATCAGGACGGAGTTTCAGAGGGGGAAGATGAGAAAGTTCTGGAAGTGGATGGTGGTGATGGTTCCACAACAGTGTGAATGTGTGTAACACTACTGAACTGTACACTGAAAAATGATTAAAATGATAAATTGTATGTTATGTGTATTTTACCCCCAAAAAAATTAAAAAACAAATTTAGAAGCACCTGGGTGACTCAGAGAGTTGAGTGTCTGACTTTGACTCGGGTCATGATCTCACAGTTCATGGGTTCAAGCCCCGAGTCGGGCTCTGTGCTGACGGCTCAGAGCCTGGAGCCTGCCTGAGATTTTATGTCTTCCTTTCTCTCTGACCCTCCCCTGCTCGTGTTGTCTGTTTCTCTCTCTCTCAAAATAAATAAATGTTAAAAAAATTTTTTTTAATTTTTTTAAATGCCCCACATTGAAGCTGATTTTTCTCATGCAAGCAAGGTTCACAAATCTGGACGATTACCTGGAAAAAACCTTTTTTTTTGAACCTTCGTGATTTATCTCTTTGACCCGACTGGGACTTTTTCCTCCACCTGATGACAGCGCTCAAGGAAGGCTGTCCCCAAGTCAAACACTGGCAGTGGCTGGACCCAACCTCGGCTCCAGAGTCACCACAACCCCTGCACTGTGCTGCCCCTCCCACGATGTACCTTCAAGTCCGCTCTCGTGCGCTCAGAAGCTTCTGGAAGCTCTGTCCAGGCTGCGTGGGCAGGCTCTTCCTGCGCCTTGACGTCTCTGCACTGGGTACACAGGGTGCCGGAGGCCTGCCCGCCACAGTCCCCACCCGCTCTTCCCCCCTCCACTACCGTCTCTTTTTTTTTCCAGACTGTGGATGTTTCTAACTTCTACTCTGATAATTGCCCCTACAGGGAACACACTTGTAGCTACCTCTTTAGTCACTTAATTATTACTTGGGAATAAACGACTCGAACTAGAATTCTCGGTTCAAAAGGTATTTGTGCTTTAAAGGTTTTCGATCCACGTTGCCAAATGGCCCTCCCGGAAACATTGGAGAAATGCGCGCTCAGACGGGCGGGGTGTGTAAACTCCCCCCACTTCCCCACACACTGCCCAGCACAGGGGCCCATCTTTCTGTTTTCCTCATCTCTTGCCAATTGCTCTGGTTAAAAAAAAAAAAAAAAGTATCTCTCCGTGTCTGCATTAGCATTTCTATGATCGCCGGCAATGTGGGGCGCTTGTCATAGATTAGCCACTTGTGGTTTCGTCTTTTGTCCGCGTCCTTTGTCCGTTTTCCCATCCAGGCGCCCATCTTCTCCTTGATGATTCATAAAAGCCCCGAGTGTACCTGCTCCCCCGAAGCGGGGCCCAGCTGCGCCCGGCACCCTCGCTGGTTGCTATGCAGATGCGCCCAGTGGCCGACCAGTCTCCATGGCCACAGATGCCCGGGTCTCGGCGAGCAGCGGAGGCGGGAGAGCGTTGCCATGGCGACGCTACCCAAGCGGTGCCTGGCTCCCCTCCCAACTCCGGAGCGGCTTCCCTGGCCGCGGGGCCACCAGCCCCGGCGGGGGCTTTGCGGGCTGCAGGGGAGGAGGCGTGGGGAGACTCGTGCCCGCGGAGAGCCAGGGCGGTCATGCCCAGCGGCGGGCCTGGCGGGGCTGACCACCCGACCCGGGAGCCAGAAGTGTAGACCGTTTCCTCTCTCAGCCTGGAGATGCGTGATAAGATTCAGAGAACAATTGTTGCTGCTCGCTGCCAAACTTGCAGACCGCGTCCTGTGGCCGGACCAGACGACCCGGAACACGCAGAATGAGCATTTTATTTCCACGGTCGGAATTATCGTATTACCACCACTGGGGTGCGCTGTGCGTGGGAAGTGTGCTTAACGTTCTAATTTGTTTAGTTCGAAATAGAGGCGAACTTTTGAAACCACTGAGGCATGCCATCGTGAGGTAACGTGCGGAGATCCTAAAGGGAACAGCCAGGTAGGGGTCGACCCCGCCTCTTGAGAGCAGCTGCAAGGAGAGGACGCCCTCCTCCAACACCCCCAGCTCCGGGCTGCCCCTTCCGGGGCTGGATGAGGGTTATTTGTACCTTTTGCCCTGGTGTCTTCGTTCATTCCATTACCTGACTCGTTTTTATTGAGCACCTACTATGTCCCCGGCCCTGGGCCAGGTGCTGGGGAGACAACGGCGAACGAGAGAGAAAAATCCCTGCCTCCACAGTGCTCACATTCTAAGGAAGCCAGGATGTACTCATGCGGCCTCGGAAACGAAGACCATTTTAGAGAATCGCAAATGTTAAAACAACACAAGTGACAGGGCAGAGAGGGGCCGGGGCAGCAAGCGACTTGAGATGGGGAGGTCAGAGGAGGTGACGTTTGCGCTGGGACCCTAAGGACCTGGGGCAGCCGGCCATGTGAATGGCTGGAGGAGGCATGGTCCAGGCGGAGGGGACAGCAAGTGACATCCCTAAGGCTACAGCGGGCGTGGGATGCCCAAAGCACAGGAAGGAGGGCAGGGTGGCTGTCGCATACGACAGCGCGGGGGAGAATGGGACATGAGGGGGAGGCATCTCGGGTCCTAGGAGCAGTGAGGACCCCCGTCTTGCCCCTCCCTCAGGAGAACATGCCGGGAAGAATCCAGCACCCAGACCCTCCCCTTGCCAGGTGCGTCCACCTCCAGACCGGCCCCGGGGAGAACTAAACTGGAATCTCAGCTGGGAACCAGCAAGTATGTGACCTTGAATACGCCAGTCTATAGGGGACACTGTGCCGTGCAGCCCAGATCCCCGCTTCTGGACGGAGGCGCTTACTCCCCCGGGGCCGGAGGTGCTGAAAGGGCACAGCCGGTGGCGGGTCCCTGGGCATTGTCCTCAGAGGGTGGTAGCTGCTTTTCCCCAGGACCATGCCCCTTCCAGAAAGGAGGGGGGAGCAGGGACGGGCGTCCCATACCCGGGAGCTGGCCGATGAGGGCTCCGAAGTCCTGGCCGCGCTGAGGGGAGGAGGACGGCTCTGCGGGGCCGCCCCGGCTGGCCCCGGCCGAGACCCTGATCGCAGCCCGGCAGCTCAGTCCCGCCAGCCCCGAGCCTGCGTCCCTGCAAACCTCCCGCGCCCCACGGTTCATTACCGGGGACACCGGACCTGAGACACGCTCCGTCTCCGAGACGCGGTGTCCTCGGGCGTCTGCCAGCCACGCGAAGTCATAAGGATGAAGCCTCCTGGCCTGGTAAGTATATGGTCAGTTTCCCCGTCAGTTACGCATCTGACTCTTGATTTCGGCTCAGGTCACGATCTCGCGGTTCGTGAGTCTAAGCCCCGCTCTGGGCTCTGCACTGACAGTGTGAAGCCTGTTTGGGATTCTCTCTCTCTTCCCCCCCCCCCCCGTCCCTCATCCACTTGTGCTTTCTCTCTCTCTCTCAAAATAAATAAATAAACTTTAAAAAACAAGTTAAAATAAACTTTAAACGACAACAAAAACAACTTTGTTGTCCCCCAATATCCACTCGTAACTTCTCTCTCTCTCTGGAAATGGAACTCTAGACTTTTAGCTGGATTCAGGGTTTCCCAGAATAAAAATTACATTTCCCAGCATTCCCTGCAGCTCGCTGTGGCCCTGTGTCTACATGCTGGCCGCTGACGCATAAGCGGAAACGATGCGGGCCGCTTTGAGTTGTGTTCTGAAAACGAAGGGTCGGTTTTCCTCTTCCTGTTGGCTGGAACGCAGATGCGATGGCTGGAGCCGGAGCAGCCACCTTGGAGCACAGAATAGAAAAGCAGCCATGAAGCTGTCACCTGTACCCTGAGCTGAATGCTCATTGGCTAGGCTCACCATGGCTGATGCTGAGAGTCTCTTACCTCAAAGAACCTCATTATTTGCATATATAAAATGAGAAGGGAATTCAAAGTGAAACCATATGCGATCAAGGCTCATTTTACCCAGGGAGGAAAAACAGATCCCTGAAACTGTAGGGTCCGGGACTGTTAGAAATTCTTAATTCTAAGAATTTACACGAGGTGTGTCATGTTCAAACTTCCCACAAGAATATTTTGGCATAAGAACTGAACGATTAGAGCAGAAACCCGGTATAAATACCGGCCGTGCATGAATCGGCATCTCGAGGGACCCCCTTGGGCAGTTACAGAAAGCTCTGACCTTTGGGACTTCCAGGTACAGAAGACGGGATAGAAGTTTCCGTTCTTCCCACTAAGGACTGCGAAAAGTCGCGGACGTTATAAGGACTCCGCGGAAAACGGGAGAGAAGAAAGCAGGCCCACTAGGGACCTCAGGGCTCAAGGAATGTTGGTGTGTTGCCGAGTCCTCTTTGTTCCCCACATATTCCGATCTAGATGCTGGAGGAGCCGGTAAACTGGAAACACCAGCTGGGTCGGGGAAAATCCCCGAGAGAAAGCTCCTCCCTCTAGCCCACCAACCTGGAAAGAGGGAACCCCAAAAGCTTGTAGACAAGAGCTGGCCTGCACCCCGAAACAACACAGAAAGACATGAGGTCTTGCCTCCGCTCTGGCCAGCAGAGGCTGGATTTTCACCCTCACCTGACTGTGATGAGGTGCCCCTCTCCTCGCTGGGGCAGCCTCAGAAGATAACTGGCAGCTGGTATTTTACGGCAGCCCAACAACCACAGGGCACCCACCCCGACATGTCGGTGGAGGCCACGATGGCTCAGGAACGAGATGTTCGTTCCAGCAAGGGCTGCGTCAGCAGAGCCCAGCCCTGCCGGCTGTAATGAGAGCCCCTCTCCCCCCAATATCAAAGGAAGCCTAGTGGACATCCACTCTCATCTGGCAACAATGAGGTGGCCTCCCACCATCCCCACCAGGACAGAATTGGAGGAGGCAATCTAAGACAGAAGTTTTAAATAGAGCTCAGAATCTCATAGGGTATGTCCCCAGATGTTTAGGTTTTGATCGCAAGTCACTCTTTACACCAAGATCCAGGAAAGTCTCAACCCGGAAGAGAAGAAACAACCAACAGAAACCAATCAGAGGAGGTGGCTCAGTCGGTTAAACAGTCGACTCTTGGTTTCGGCTCAAGTCCTGATCTCAGCCGTTCATGGGTTCGAGCCCCAAGTCAGGCTCCGTGCGGATGGTGTGGAGCCTGCTTGGGATTCTCTCTCTCTCCCTCTCTCTCTGCTCCTCCTCTGTGCTCTCTCTTTCTCTCTCAAAATAAATAAAATAAACTTAAAAAAAAAGAAACCACAGGATATGGATGTTAGCATGATCTCACAAAGATTTTAAGTCAGCCCTATGAAAATGTTTCAATGGCTCCAAACACAATTGGAATAAATGAGAAAAATAAAAAGTCTCGGCACAAAATAAAAGCTTTAAAGAAGAACCGAACAGAAATTTTAGAACTGAAAAATACAATGACCATATTTAAAACTCAATGAAAGGGCTCAACAGAACAGAGGGGACAAAGGAAAGAATTAGTGGACTTAAAGATAAAACAATGGACATTACTCGATCCGAACAATGGAGGAAAAAATAGACTTAAGAAAACAAACAGAAACTCAAGGACCTAAGGAAGGGACTATAGCAGAAGATCTAACATTTGGGTCATCAGAGGCCCAGGAAGAAAAAGAAAGCTAAGGAAGAACTGAAAAAGTTGTCAAAGAAACAATGGTTTAAAAAGTCCCAAATTCGGCAAAAGACACAAACCTACAGAGTCAGGAAGGCGAACGAACCCCAAACAGGATAAACCGAAAGAACTCTATGCCAAGATAGCGTACATATTAAAACTTCGGAGAACTAAAGACAAAGGAAGAATCTGGAAAGCAGTGAGAGAGAAAGGACATCTTACATGGAAAGAGAGAACAATTTGAATGTCAGCAGATTCCCCTTCAGAAACTGTGGAGACGAGCAGGAAATGGCACATTTGTCACGTGCGGGAAGAAATGACAACCCCGAATTTTATACCCAGTGAACATATCCTTCGGGAGTGAAGAAGAAATCAAGACATTTACAGGAGACAGAAAACTAAGAGAATTTGCCACCGGCAGACCCACCCAAAAGGAGTGATTAAGGGAAGTTCTCTAAACTAAGAGGAAAAGAATGATACCAGAAAGGACTCTTGGAACTTCGGTCAGAAAGAAAGACCATAGAGAGCAAAAGTATAAAGAAATCCAACAGACTCGGTCTCCTCTTCAGTTTTCTTTTTTTATTCTTTTTTTAAATTTTTTAATGTTTTTTATTTATTTTTTTTTTGAGAGACAGAGAGACCGAGCATGAGCAGGGGAGGGGCAGAGAGAGAGAGAGGGAGACACAGAATCCGAAGCAGGCTCCAGGCTCTGAGCTGTCAGCACAGAGCCCGACGCCGGGCTCGAACTCACAGACTGTGAGATCATGACCTGAGCTGAAGTTGGCCGCTCAACCGATGAGCCACCCAGGCGCCCCTCCTCTTCGGTTTTCTAAATTGGGCTTGGCAATTGAAGCAAAAATCCTAACACTATCTGATGCGATTCCCAGTACATGCTAAGGAAATATGTAAGTTAATCATGTTAGAAATTGGAAGCCTTAAGGGACATAACAGGACACTCCTACTAAGAAAATGGCAACATCGGTAAACTGATAAGTGATATAGGCGTAGTATACGATCTGGAATGTCGCTAAAAAGTCTGTATAAACAGATACACTGAAAAGCGCTATACATAAATCAAACGGAATTTTTTAAGGTTCAAGCAACCCCCCAGGAAAACCGAAAAAAGAAAACAGAGAGGGACACCTCAGTGGCTCAGTCGGTTGAGTGTCTGAATCTTGATTTAGGCTCAGGTCGTGATCCCAGAATTGTGGGAACGAACTCCATGTTGGGCTCTGTGCCGAGTGCAGAACCAACTTAAGATTCTCCCTCTCTCTCTCTGCCCCTGTCCCCCTCTCATACTCTCTCTCTCTCTAAAATAAAAGAAAAAGAAGAATATTTAGAGAAGAAAGAAAACAGATTAAAAACAGGAAGAATAAACAAAAGACAAAGAAATAAAATGACAGGCTTAAACTCTAACCTATAAAGAATAATATTGACTATAAATGGTCTAAAACACCAATTAAAAGACAGAGCTGGGCACAGTGGACAAAACCACCCCTACAACAAAACCATATGCTGTCTGTAAGAAATTCACTTCTAATTTAATGATATAGGTAGGTCGAAAGTAAAAATGGCGACAAACCATAATGACAATACCAAACACTGGAGAGGGGGCGGAACAGTAAGACGCTCACCAGTTGCTGGTGGGAATGCAAAACGGCGCGACCACTCTGAAAACAGTTGGGCAGTTTTTCGTAACAGTAAGTGTCCATTTACTGTACAGCCCAGCCGTCATACTCCTGGGCGTTTATCCCAGGGAAAAGACATCTTATGGCCACGCAAAAAGTTGTACAGAATTGTTCACAGGAGCCTTATTTATAATCGCCCCAAATCGGAAAGAACCAGAAGTCCTGCTACAAGTACAGGTGGGCGTTTCAGCGAGCTGTGGCATACCCGTTCCAGCAACAGCAAGGAACAAACTATTAACACCTGCCACAGCTCGGGAGATTTCAAGGGCATCGTGGTGGCTGGGCAAAGCCAGTCTCCAAAGTTCATGTGCTGGGTGATGCCGTTTACACAAAATGTGTGAGGTGACAGAACAAGAGACGGGGATGAAATTAGGGGTTGCCAGGGTTAAAAATGGCGGAGGGAGGGGTGGTGACGACCGTAAGGGACGGCATGGGGGGAGGGATCTTTGTGGCGAGGTCACAGTAACGGACCTGTGATACACACATCCGAGCAGTCAGTTTCTGGGTGTAATGTGCTATAGTCACTAAGATGTTGCCATTGGGGAAACTGAGTGAGGGGTACCAGGGATCTCTTAATATTACGGTTGCAACTTCCTTTAACGTCAGATTTATTTCGAAATAAAAGGTTAAGAAAAAGCTTAGAGGGCAAAATTACTTTCTTTACTTGGACGGCATCCAGGTGTCTTCGTAGAGGTAACAATCGGGAGAGCCCAGAGATTCGTATTTAAGTTAAAAAAAAAAAAAACTTCACAGCGAAGATGCTGTTTTGTTGTTTATTGTTTTGTTGATCTGTAATGAAACACCGTTAAGTGGGAAACAACCGGTTCCATGTGGTACAGATGCAGATGAAACCATGTGTGTGTTCACTTATTCGTTCCATAAATACTGAGTACCAAGAAAAAAAAAAGGATTTGGCGTCTTCAGCAATTTTCAGCAATTTCCCAGCCTGAGACACAGCAGCAACCCCCTAGTTCTCAGAAAGCCATCAGTCCACACGATGATTTGTAAGCCCCTCACTCCTCATATTAAATCCTTTCCTGCTTGGGGAGGGGAGGGGCACATTGCGGCCGAATAATCCCAACACGATGTGTCTGCACACAGCCCGCACTGTGTGGAAACCACTGGGAAGCACAAATCAGAGGGTGCTGATCCCCTTGCGTGGGACCGTGAGGGCTCCCGTTTGCCCTCCACCCTTCTACTGGGAACGCAGGGACATCCCTCCCCATGCAGCTTCATGTCCTGCCCCCACCCCGTGCCCCCTCCAAGGCCATTCCACGTCCTTTCCTTTCCCTGCTTCACTTCTTCGCGAATGCTATTCCCTGAGCCCTTCCCACAGCTAACCTTTCTGTCTCTGGACAGATTCCGAGGAAGCACTTTTTTTTTTTTAATGTTTATTTTTGAGACAGAGAGACAGAGTATGAGCAGGGGAGGGACAGAGAGAGAGGGAGACACAGAATCTGAAGCAGGTTCCAGGCTCTGAGCTGTCAGCACAGAGCCCGATGCGGGGCTTGAACCCACAAACTGGGAGATCATGACCTGAGCCGAGGTCGGATGCTTCGCCGACTGAGCCCCGCAGGCGCCTCATCCGAGGAGGCGTTTGAGCCCATGAGTAAGGGCACGGAGCGCCTGAAACATAGCAGGTGAGGAATGTTAACTTTTATCCCAAGCAGCAGGCTAGAGTTCACATCCAAAGACATCCAGGAACATTGTACCTTTAGTTGTCACCAACTGGAGATAAACATTGCTGTGTCTCTCTGCCATATGTCACAGTTCTGGGGATCAGGCAGAGGTGGGCTGTCTGTGGTGACCCACACACGTCCCGGAATCCGGTCCTACCTCCGTCCCACATGGCACGTTTGCTAACTGTGGGTGAAAGACAAGATCACTGTCAGACGTCACCGCGATCTGAACGGCCGGCTAACTTTCTGTCTTCCCGAGACAGCGAGCCCTTTGGGGACGGGGGCTTGGTCCAATTTCTCCAGACCACCAGAAAGTAACATCGAAACAAGCAGGGGTTGGATACGTTTTTTTCTTAAGTGCACGAGTAAGTGCTATCTCCGGGGTCCTGTCAGAGGAGCAAGGTGAGGAGGCTTCTGTGTGGGCCCATCTCCAAAGCTGGAGGTTGGCAGTGTGTCCTCAGGCCAGTCTGGGATTCCTCTGCCACAATCTTTTCTTTCTAGAATATTCCCTGGGCCCCTCCCATGTGCAGGTGCCAAGGACGCGACAGCAAACAAAATGGACCGTCCTTTCATGGCCGTGGCAGTGTGCTGAGCTGCCCCCTCTGCCTCGGTGTCCTCACAGACACTGCTCCTGCATCGCACGGTTGCTCCGAGGGTAACAGAGCAGTGCATGCTCAGCACCTAGTAAGTGCTAAATAAAACTGCCTTGCGTTTTATTATTATTATTTATGAATAATTTGTAGTTGATCAGTAGCTTAGGAAACAGGGTCAAGTTTGAGAGGGAGAAACACCAGGTGGAATAAAGTAGGGATAGGGGGCAGGTGGTTGGGAGGAGAGTTGCCTTAGATGGGCAGGCCTTACCAAAGCCATCGCAACCCAGTGATACCCTGAATGGTGTCCATGGAACCCTGGGGGGAGTGTGTGCCGAGCAAAGGGAAGAACCGTGCAAAGACCCTGAGGTAGAATCGGTGTGGCCTGTCAGTCATCTTGGCTGAGCACTGGAGAGGAGGCTGGCGTCCCCAGAGGAGACCGGGTCTAATGGGACGTCAAGAACCACTGGGCGGCCTTGGGAGCTGTTCTTTCTCCTGCCCCACCGCCAGGCCGTCGCCCCCAAGCTGCAGGTGAATGCCCTTCGCCTCCAGCCTCTGGGAAAAGAAAGCATACCCCTGAGGAGCGGATACAATCTCCGCCGGCCGCCGAGCCACTAGCCTGCTCCATGGCAGGGCGGCCGCCGAGCCACTAGCCTGCTCCACGCCGGGGCGGCGCTCACCGGCGCACGCGCAGTGCCGGCCTCGGTCCCAGCAGCCGAGACCCACCAGGCGGCGCACCGGGCGCATGCCAATCTCGTCCCGCTGCCCATCCTGCAGGGACGACCGAGAGCGAGCTCACGGTGACACCGGCCGCTGGACGGGCCGGCAGAGGCCGCCCTTGGGTGGGCTCCGCTCTGAGCCCCCTCCTCCTCTGAGCCCAGCCCTTCCTTCGCTGAGACGCTGTCTTTGTCTTCGAGACCCCCGGTTGCTAGGCGATAGGAACCGCGGGGAGGGGAGCATGGGGGGGGCAGGGCAGGGTCTGCAGGGCCCCCTCGTAGGGCCCCCCCAACATCCAGACACCGTGGAGCGCGCGAACCGCCCCCACACAGCCCTGCAGGAGCTCGGGACACGCCCACCCGTGGCAGACGGGCTCAGATGAGCGCAGACACACCCCCACAGAGGCACCGGCAGGATCACACCCACGCCCGTCAAACCGAACCAAAACAATCACACGCTCGTACACAAACACACACCCCCACCCCCCCAGATCCAGACAGACGCGAAGCTCACCGCGACAGCAGGTCTGATCCGCGCAGACACACGGCTAGGCTGCCTGGCCTCCCCACGTGGGAGCTGAAGGGAGGGGAGGGGCCGGCCTTTGTTTGTCCCCCCAGCAGGGCTGGAGACACAAAGCAGGAAGATTGGGACCCCCAAGAAAAATCACTTCCAGCATTTTCTGTGCTGTCGTGCCCTCAAGACGCAGTCGCCACCCCGCCCGGCCGCCCCTACCTCAGGGGCCACCTTCGGCCCAAATCCAGGGCCTTGCCTCAGGGTCACCAGCCAGCGGCTCACCATGCCCACCTGTTCATCTGTGTGTGCCTTAGGTGAATCTTCGCGGGTGCTTGGGGACACAGCCTGCCCTGCCCTGCGGCAGCCACCGTTTAGCGAAAACGTGCTTACAACACAGGAGGCCTTGACCTAGAGTGGGGGGCGGTGGCCTCAGGAGATGACAGCTGAACCAGGGTGGATGTGGCAGAGGCGGGGAGGTTCCGAGCACGTGCAAAGGTCCTGAGGACAAAGAGGATGTGAGGGTGCACGGGTTCGAGCAGAGACCAGGGCACAGCGAGCGAATGAGGGGAGAGTGGCCGGGCCGAGACGGAAACGGGGCAGCAGGTGAGCCGTGCGCCTGGTTGGGGCATGGAAGGATCCAGGCGGGCAAGCGGTGTGAGACCTGTATGAAGGTCTAGAGAGGACACTGGAGGTGGGGGCGGAGGCAACGGTAGGAATGGAGAGGGGCAGATGTGGGCTGTGCGGCCACATGGCCAGTCTAGGGTCACGGTCTGCAGGGGAGAGGAGGGAGGAGCACCGTGCCCAGGGGCTCCAGGTTTCCAGCTCGGGCAGTGGGATAAATGGGGGGGCAGGGCCCTCACTGACAGGGGGCTGGCTTGATCGCAGGGGCTGGGGCCGGGCCTCCCTCGGCCTCCCCCCTGCCCTGCCCGCGTCACCCCTCCTTCCCCCGAGACACCACCTCTGCGTTCCCTGCACATTTAAACTCTTCCTCTGTTGCTTTCGCACAAGCTCTGTGCCCGGCAGCGTAGACACAGAGACCAGCGCCTTGCCCATACGGCCTCAGGTGGACACTCACGCCCTCGGAAACCTGGATTCTGGTTCCTGCCTTGTCCTAAGGGAGGGGGGTGGCCCAGGAGACCAGGCAAGGCTTCCTGGGGGGCAGGCGATTACCTCAAGGCCAGGGGACACTTTAGCCTCCTAAAGGTTGGGGTCAGGGATCCCAACCCTCGGCGCAGGCCAGGCCACGGCCAACAGCTACAGAAATAAGCTAGAACCTACAGGGAGTGCGAAGAGAATGCTAGAACTTGTATTTTGAATGGATGGTTCAAAAAAAAGGAATATAATCAGCTTGCCTGGACATCCTAGGAAAGGTGACATCACGTGGCCTGCAAGGCCCCAGTGCAGCGGGGGAGGGGAGACCCGAACGGCAGGGGACACGCGTGCACCTTTTCGCTGTCCCTCGGCGCACCCCGGATCTGTGGGTGTGTGGGTGACAGTCTCTGGTGTGACTGAGCTCGCCCTAACGAGCTGGTCGAGGAGCCCAAGGAGTCCCCTGCGGAGGCGACGCGGACCGCGTTTAATGCAGGCGGGAGCCAAGGACAAAGACCGGAAAGGCCGGCACTTGCTTCCACTCCTGGGGGGGCACGCCACTCGGTAAACCCCGCCTCGGGCTCCTTGGCTTGGGCGAGAAGCCGCGCACAGAAATCACGAGCTCGCGGGGAAGGCTGTCGGCCACGTGGATGTGCACCCGTGACGGCGACCGCCAGCCTGACCCGGAGGACGCCCCGCCCCCCGGGGGGAGTCACAGGGGAGAACACAGGCCGCAGGACGGAGCGTGCTTTAAATCCCGCTTGGGGTAAAAACAGAGTCACGAGAATAGTATATGTGCACGTGTGCGCGATGCCGGAGGGCCGGCCGCCCGAGCAGGCCCCCCTCTGCAGGGGAGGGTCGCGGCCGTCACCGCCCACTGGAGTCGTTACCCGGAGCGCGAGCGACGATTTTACTAAGAGACACGGTAAAGCACGGTTAAGCATCTGACGTTCTTTCATGTTTCCTGTTGAGATTATTTGAGATTCACCGAGGGGCCGCGAAGATGAAACGGATGAAACACCGTCCCCCCCACCACCACCACTACCTCGCTGCGTAACCCGGGCTGTGTTTTCAGCGCTAGGAAGCAGACGTCGGTCGCCAGGATTCGCTAGAAATCGGCGTCCCCAGCTGACCCGCTGATGTCCAGCCCGGGCTCCGTGTGCATGGCACTCAGTCGCCTTGTCTTCTCGTGTCCCCCAGTCTGGGACGGCTCTTCTGTGACCTTGACCCTTATGAAGAGCCCCTCCCAGTTCCTCTGTGGGATCCCCTGTGGCTTTCTCGGGGTCACGCCAGGGCTGCGGGTTTGGAGGGAGAAGACCCCCCCCCATCACCTCACGTCGGGGCATGTCTGCTCCCCGAGGGGCTGACGGCGGGTTGCGGGCACGGTCGACCTTGAGCGCTGGTCGAGCGCGTCCGCCAGGATCCTCCACCGTGAAGTTGCACAGCGGCGGCGGGGGGATCCGGAGCAGGGAGAGAGGCAGGGCGGGCCAGGTCACGGGCGACCTTGACCGTGGGCTCTGACCTCCTCTCAGGGGGCACGGGGGTCTGAGGGGTGCCAGGCAGAGACGCGGCAGGGCCAGCTGTGAGGCGTTTGAGCTGTGGCAGGACGGGGCCCAGAGGCAAGGGAAGCGGCGGGAGGCTGGGGCCGTGAGGTCCAGGTGACAGGGCAGGAAGTGGAGGGAAGAGGAAGGAAATTCAAGAGCAAGGGAGGGTAGGACGGAGACGCCCCTGGGAGCGCTTCTCTCCCTGGAAGGAGCAGAAAGTCTTAGAAGCTGCCTTCCTGGTGCCTCCAGGGGCCCGGTGTGCTCCCTGCCTTCTGGGCCTGGCCACCCCCAGGCAGGGACTCAGGGAGCTAGGGACGCTGGCCCAGGTGACTCCGTCGGTCAGGGCAGACCGGGCCTGGCTCACCCGGAGCCCAGAGCCCACATCTTGTCCCCAATCCTGCAAGCCTTCTCTCCGTCTCAGCCACCGGGACGTGGACAGCCCGCCCTCCTCCACCCGTCCCGGGGCTCCGGGTCCCCCCCACCAGCCTCCCTGCGGGCCCGGGTGTGGAGTGTGTGTGGGCAGCCATTCTGATGTTCTGAGTCATGCTTTGTTGTGTTAACAAACCGAGACAGCCGCGGTTTGATCCCGCTCTCAGACACTGCGGGTCAGGAAGGCGGCCAGGGCCCAGCGGGGCGGGCTGCTCGGCCACGCGTCTCCGAGACCTCGGCCGGGAAGATCGAAGGCCAGCGGTGGCTCGGACGGCTGGGGGCCGGAGTCGCCTGGAGTTCGCTTGGCTCGAGAGCCCGGCGCCTGGGCTCGGACCACCGGAAGGCCCGGCCCCCGAGGAGCGTCCTGAGAGCGAGGACTCCCAGACTCCAGGTGGGGTCTTGGGGCCTTCTCTTCCACCGCCGTCTACGGGTGGGAAGGGAGCCGCTAAGGCCAGCCCGGATTCCAGGCCAGGGGCATGGGGGCGGCGGCGCGACAAGGTCTCACTGCAGAAGAGCCTGTGGGCTGGGGGGGGGGGGGCGCAGGTTACAGGACTTCCTTCGGAGACGAGGCCGGTGCCACTGTCCTCCCGGCCCCACTGTTCTCAGCCCCGGGGCAGGTGTGATCCCGGTCACTGCACGGTGTGGGCCCGGTCCATTCCACCCCGACCTGGAGGCGGGGTCTCTGCGTCCCGCCAGGGCCACGCAAACCTCCCCACCCTAAGAGGGTGAACTTGGGAGTCAGACAGCCCCCCGTTCCGGTTTCAGGCCTGCCTCTGAGCTGCTTCGCTGCCTTGAATAAACAGGTTCTTGTCTCTGGGTCTCAGATCCTCTGGTCCCAGGGCCCGCGGCTGGCAGGGGTGGTGGTGCAGGGGAGGGAGGGAGTGCCTCCTTGCACTCTACACACCCACCCTAGTCTGGTTCACACGGCGGCCTCCCTCTGTGAGCCACCCCCTTCCGCACCGGAACCGGGAGGCTGCCCGGCAGCCCCAACCCTGCGGGAGGCTCGCACCCCACCCCGCTCCCGGAACCCAGGCCTGCCTGCGACCGTGCCTGGATGGCCTGTCTGACGGTCGTGACCGGCGCCCGGAGCCGACCCTGCTGCCGTCGTGAGGCGGGTGGGCTGCGGCAGGTGTGAGGGGCGCTGCGGGCGCAATCCCGCCCCCGAGGAGCCCCCGTCGCCAGGGCGGGAGACAGCGCGGCTGAAGAAAGACCCCGGCAGGCAGTGAAGACGGTGCCACCCGGGTCGGAGCGGGAAGAGGACCCTGAAGCGGAGAAGAGCACGCCGGGGTTAACCGGGGGGCGCTGGTGGACGGCGTCGTAGGGGTTCGTGAGTTCACGGTTCAGGAGGCTGGAAGTCCCACGTCGGGGGCGGGGGGGTCAGCAGCCCCAGCGTCCGGTCCACAGAGGGCCCTCCTCCGTCTGTGTCCTCACGCGGTGAACGGGGCGAGGGGGCTCGCGGCTCCTTCTACAAGGGTGCGAATTCCGATCCCGACGCTGCGCCCTCCGGGACACAGTCACCCCCCCGAAGGCCGCAGCCCCCACATGCCGTCACACTGGGGGTATGGATTTAACGCACTGATTTGTGGGGGACACACGTCCGAGTTCACACAAAGGGAAAGGGGAGGAGGGGGCAGGCTGCCGGGGAGAGGCGGGCTGTGCCAACCTTGCGAGCCGCCCCCGCCGGGAGGAGCCCCCACATCCGTCACTCCCAGGAAGCGGGGTGGCCTCCATGGGGCAGGGTCCTGCTCCTGAGAGCAAAAAGCCCGCGCCCCCAAAGCTGCGGTCGGAGCAGCCTGCCGCGGCCTCCCTCATGGGTGCTATTTTAATTATTAGGGAGGCTCCCGTGCCGGTTAACCTCCCGTGCCAACTTGACCAGGCCATGCTAGCCACGCTGTGGTCGAACGCCAGTGCAGGTGATGTTGGGAAGGTACTTTTGGGACCGGATGAATAGGCTTTGAGTAAAATCGATTCTCCTCCGGACCGAGGGTGGGCCTCGTCCAATCAGTCGAAGGTCTGCATTTTGACCGCAGATGGCCTTCAGACGCAGGCGGCAGCGTCAACTCTCCCTGGAGTCTCCGGCCTGCTGGTCTGAGACTTCCGGCTTCGCCAGCAAGTGAACCAAAGGCCTGTCTCTGGCAGCAGGCTCCAGGAGGGCAGGGGACCGGACAACGTCAAATGCTGTGGATTGCTGCGCCCCCGGGGCTGGATAAATATTTGCAAAGTGAATGACCGCCTGAGTGACCTCTGTCCCCTGGCTGGCCACCCGTGCCAATGCCGGGAGTGGGGGGGGGAGGTGCCCAGGCTCAGGGCGTGGCCGCGCACCCCAGCCCAGGCAGCGGGGAGCCCGGCCCGCACGGAGGGCTGTGCCGGGCGGGCCCCAAGAGCGCGGCTCTGCCTCGCGGGGCTCGCACGAGTTGAGGAGATAAGGCACAAAATAATTAGTGAGCAGAGTGTATAATTAAGTGCTAAATTGTGTGTTTCAGACGCGCTGAACTGCGGGAGCGCAGGATGGAGGGAGTCATGCTGGCTGGCGTGGCTGGGGGAGGTGGCTTGTGCCAGAGGGGCGGCCGTACGGGAGCAGGGGACATGCGGGCGGGCCCCCCGCCCCCACAGGAGCAGTGGGGAGTGGGGGGGACGGGGTCACAGGAGTACGCCCGGCGAGCACGGCGCGACCTCGGTGGGCTGCGGGGGCGTCCGCTGAGAAACGGGCTCCCGGGTCACCCGGCAAGACAGTCCGTGTACAGACGCCAACACAGGGTCTGGGACCCCAGGGACGTCCAGGCAGACGGCCAGTCAGGCCACCGCATAGACAGGGGAGCTGTCGGATGGTCAGACAGACAGAGAGACACACGGGCAGATGGACAAGCGAAACACACTCAAACCAACGGGGACCCGAGCCTCCCAGCTCCGGCCCTGCAGGTGCGGGTCCTACCCACCCTTGTCCTGCTTCGAGAGGCGGGAAGTCTGAGGCTGCCAGGGGACCCGGGGCGAGTCTCAAGGCATGCCGGGTGGCAGCGTGCACTCACGGAAGCCTCCGGAAGCTTCTGGGAGAGCACCCCAGCGCGGGCCGCATGGGGAGCTGGGAGTCTTTCAAAGGGGCCTCGGCAGACAGCGGTCGGAGCCGGAGCGGAGGTGGGCCTGGGTTAGATGGATGACGGGGAGGCTGGGGCCGGGAGGGTCCCTTGCCCCGCAGCCGGGCAGTCAGGCCAGACTCTGGAACAGGGACAGCGCGTCCCTAGCACCGCGAGGGACCCCAGAGGCAGCCGGAGGCTCCCTCTTGGCAGCGCCGTGCGTGCAGCCTGGCTCGGGCCGCCGCCGCCTGTTGAACAAATATTGTGACAGGCCTGCTCCGTGCCCCCGGGGACAGCGGCAGCACTTGGCTGTCACCAGGGGCAGCCCGTGACAGCGGAGGGGGGTGGGGGGGGCACTGTATGCCACGGCAGAGCCTCTCCTTCTGACGCAGAGGCAAAGCGCTCTGCCTAAACAAACACTGGGGGCTTGGCTGCCGCCAAGTGAGAGGCACCGCACTCCACGCGTCCCTTCTGCCCCCCTGGCATCTGTGGATCCATCCAACAAATATTTATTGAGCTCCTATTGTGTGCCAGGCGGTGCCCTGAGCCTGCGAGACGGTAGGAAACGAAGCAACCAAAAGCCCTGCTTTCCTGGGCTTTCCATCCCGGCGGGAGAGGCTGACGACGAACAAAAATATAAAATGCCTGGGTGCGATCGCAGGCCGAGAAGGAAAGCCACGAGGCGAAGGGGGACCGGGTGTGATAGAGAGCGGTCAGGAAAGGCGTCTGTAAGACTCGGGTAGAGACTCCATCCTGGGGATCCCGGGGAGTAGCATCGAAGCATCCGGAACGGCATGTGCAAAGGCCCTGGGGCAAGGCTGTGTTTGGCACGTCCTGGGACTGAGCTGTAAGAGAGGAGTATGGCTGAAATAGAAAGACAGCTGAGGACAGAGGCGGGGCTCCGAGGCCCGAGAGGCCCTGGGCAGATCGTATGCGCTTTTCCTCCGAGGAAGGGCGGGCATGGAGGGTGTGGATCTGGGCTCGATCTTCACAGGATGTCTCAGGGTGCTGCTGGGGGATGGGGCCGAGCAGAAGCAGAGGATCCAGGAGGGAGGGGTAGGGCAGTTCGGACCAGGGCGGTAACGGCGGGAGCGGGGACTCTGTGTTTGGGAGGCAGAGGCGGCCTCTGGTCTTAAGAGACCAGATGTGGGGGTGAGGGAACCCCGCCGGGTCACGGGTGCCCCCCACAGTGCTAAACACCCTCATTCATTCCTTCCTACAGTTATCTTTCTTTTCTTTCCGGCAGGGAGGGAGCAGGGCAGAAACCGCAGCATTAATTATTGGACAGAAGAGACGGGCCTTAACAATGGGGCAAGGACTGAAGGGCGGGCGACTCGGCCACACAGCGAAGGAGCGAGCGGCTCTGAAGTTCAGGTCTTCGGAGAGTTTCCAAGCCGTCCGCCCTCCGTCTCCAGCCACAAAGCCTGCCCAGGGGGCTGCGGGGCCCTGGGGGCCCTGAGACAAAATGGACCCAGCTCAGCCCAGGAGCTAGAGAGGGCCCTGACTGGGGGCGGTGGGGGGGGGCACCTGCTGAGGCGGTGACAGCAAGCCCCGGACCGGAGGATGAGGGGGACCAAGGGGAGACCGTAGCGAGGAGCGGGAGGAGAGGGGTAGCTTTCGGGAGGTGCGGCCGGGCTGTGGCTGGCCTGCGGGGGGCACGGGGGGTGGGGGCATGAGTCCGGACCACCTCGCTGAGGATGTGGGCTTGGTCCTGAGGGCTCGGCTGACGAGGGGTGAATACCCCAGGAATTCTCTCCAGAAACTACCACACTAACGCTCCCCGATTCCATGACTGTCACCTCCCTTTCCTGCCCCGTGACCGGAGACACCCGATGCCAACCCCCAAGATGTGGATTCAGGTGGCCTCGCAGCCAGAGACCACGGACGAAGCCATTCCTCACGGGAAAACTGAGGCCCGGCAGGGCTGGGGGTGGCTCAGTCATTCCCAGGAGCTCCTCTGGAGACACGCTGCCAACAAGCGCCTTCTTCCCGGGCTCCGAGGCCCGGCCCTGCTTCTGTTCGACTGTGAGACTTGGGCCCCGGGCCTCAGTTTCCCCCTCTGTTCGCCGAGGGGTTCCCTGGGCTGCCCTCTGAGGCCTCTCCTGTCTCGTGCGCCTGTTAGCTGCGGAGAGAAGCAGTTCGTGTCTCTGGAGTCAAACTCAGCCACTTGTACTTCCGTCCGTGTGACCTCGGGCCGGGCTCGGCTTCTCTGGGGCTGGTTTCTCCATCCATCAAATGGAAATGTGATTTCTGGGGTTAACGTGGGATCAGGTGACTCAAGGGAAGCGCTTACCACTTAGTAAGTGCTCAGTAAGTGTCAGCATCAAGGGCTTACTTAGGCCAAGGTCCCCGCCAACAGGCCAGGGGCCCAAGGCCAGGTTCCAGGCAGGGGGCCTCAGCGGGTGTCCAAATGTCTGAGCAGCGGAGTCCCAGCTGGAGGTCACCCTTCACTGCATGTGGCTGAGCCCCTCCCGTGTGCCAGGTCACGGCTGGAAGGAGGTCCAGGGGAGACCGAGGGCTCTGGGCCTTGCGGCGGGGGAAGGGAACGGAAACACCTAGGTGGGACCTGGGGCTCCCCCACCTCCGGCGGTCAGGTCAGGGGAGCGCTTTGTGCGGAAGGAGCCGGGCCCCGGGACAGGCGTCGCAGGTGGAGGGCACCGCGAGCGCTCGGCCACCGCGCGCGGGAGCCGAAGGAAGTCGGATGGACGTGCCCACCGGCAGCAGGGGACAGCGGCGGGAGGTGACGTCAGCAGGCGCAGGCCTTGAAGCGGTGCTGAGGCAACGCGCTGGGATTCTATTTTAAGGTGACAGGAGCCCCTGGAGGGTTGAAGGCTGAAGGCGAGCTCCGGGCTGGGCTTTGCGCTTCCCTGCGCGGCCGGTGGGGTGGCGGGGGAGGGGCGGCTCCTACCCCTGGTGGGAGTCTGGCTCCAAACCGGAGGCTCCGGGCGAGAAGACGAAGGCTGGGGGAGGGGCACGGGCCGGGGGCTAAGGAGGGGGCGAGAGGAGGGCAGAGCCGGGGCGCGGAGGAGGGCGGGCCGGACGAGGGCTGGGGACCGTCAGCGGGCGCTGCCGGCTCAGGTCGGGGCGACCGCTCCCCGACCGGCCCGACCGAGGCAGCAGGGCGCACGCAGCCCCATCCGCGGAGCTCGCAACCCAGAGGCACCTGCCGCAGCCCCGGCGCCCCCCGCCCCGCCGGCCCGGCGCGCCTTGCCCGGTGCGACACCGCCCCCTGCTGCCCGCGCCGAGCATCGCGCCCGGGCCGCGCCGCGCCCCCGGGGCTTCCAGGAGGCCAAGCTGGAGTCCCTGCGGCGACCTGGGGGGGCAGGGGGGGGCGGGCGCGGGACTCCGCGGGCAGGGGCCTCACGCTGCCCTCCTGTGACCTCGGTAGCCCTCCCAGCCCTGGATCTCGCTTCCCAGTGGTGCATGGCCAAGGTCACCCGCCAGGGCTGCCACCGGGGCTGTCCCGCACTGCCCACCCAGGGCTGCAGGCCCCGTGACTTCTTTCCTGAGCTTCTGTAAAGCAACCACCGTGGGTCCCCCACCTGGCTTAAAAGCTTCACCTGTCAAAGCATTAAACCTCAGCAGTTAGAATCCAAGTGCAAAATTCTCCAACAGTTTCTAGATAGTTTTAGTTTAAGTCTGCCCTTTGCCTGCGTTTCCTTTCAGCTCTGGGATGAAGCAGAAGTCACCACGAACTGTAGGGTCTCCTAAGTAAAGATGCTGGTTTTCCAGAAACAAGACCCTCTGAAAGTCAAGTTTGTAGCCCAACTAAAGATGTGCGGGGGGGGG
>PITB01002996.1:0-49352 GCA_004024585.1 Paradoxurus hermaphroditus | reverse complement strand
GTTCGAGCCCCGTGTTGGGCTCTGCACTTGACAGCGCACAGCCTGGTTGGGATTCTCTCTCCTTCTCTCTCTCTGCCTCTGCCCTGTTCATGCTTGCTCTCCGTCTTCTCTCAAAATAAATAAACTTAAAAAAAAAAAAAAAAAAAGACGCGCAAGGACCTACTTTAGGAGTCAAAAGATAAATGACGCGCCGGGGAAAAACTTAGCGATTCCTATGGTGCAAGTCTAATACAGAAGTCAGCAAACCTTTTGTGTCCAGGGCCACGTGGTAAATATTTCCAGCTTCCAGGCCGTCAGTCTCTGTCAAAAGTACTCAACCTTGCCATTGGAGCCTGCGCGTGACCACAGACGACGAGGGTGCCCGTACTCCAGTAGAATTTCATTGGCAAAAAAGTAAGTCAGCAGGCCTGAGTTAGCCCACGGGCCACTGTTTGGTCTAAGTTAAGCCATATATAAAAAGCTAGAAATAGAAAAAAGACGACCCAATGAAAAATGGGCAAAGAACATGAACAGACAGTTTAAAGAAAACTCAAGGGGCGCCTGGGGGGCTCGGTCAGTGAAGCCGCCGACTTCAGCTCAGGTCATGATCTCGCGGTCCGTGAGTTCGAGCCCCGCTTCGGGCTCTGTGCTGACAGCTCAGAGCCTGGAGCCTGCTTCGGATTCTGTCTCCCTCTCTCTCTGCTCCTCCCCCACTCAAGCTCGGTCTCTCAAAAATTAAAATAAAACCTTAGGGGCGCCTAGGTGGCTTAGTCAGTTAAGCGTCCGACTTCAGCTCGGGTCATGATCTCACGGTCTGTGAGTTCGAGCCCCGCATCGGGCTCTGTGCTGATGTCTCAGAGCCTGGAGCCTGCTTCCGATTCTGTGTCTCCCCCTCTCTCTGCCCCTCCCCCACTCACGCTCTGTCTCTGTCGCTCAAAAAGGAATAAATGCTTAAAAAAAATTTTTTTAAAGAAAACTCAAAAGGCCCCCAACTATGTTACAAACACCCAACTTCGCACGTCTAAGAGAGATGGAAACATTTATCAGAATGGCACTTCCGTCAGTCACAGGCCAAGACACTCTCTTGGTGAGGCCATGGGAGACGGGTCCCTTCCGAGTGCCTGGCAGGAGTGCAAACCCGACACCATGTACAGGAGGTCCACCCTGGTTACCCTCTGACCCTGCAACCCCCTCTCCCCCCGCCCCTCTACCTAGCTCCATCCTGCGGGGAACCGGAGTACCATGGAATGCTATGTTTCAAAGTGTTTCACACTGAGCCACTGCAGGTGTGTTTGCAAACACCCCACCCAGGATCCAGTTCCAGAAATCCGGCTCTGGGTGCCTGGTGGAGGACCACCCAGCTGTTACCTGCAGGGAGGAGTCTTCGAGGCTGATAAGGAAAAAAAAAATTCCACGCTGGTAGACGCTGAGGGGCGAAAGAGCAAAGCGCAGAACTGTGTATTTACAGTAAGGCTTTCGTGTGTTTGTATTTGTGGGGGGGAAAAAAACCACACACACACACACACACACACACTGCAAGGGTCCCTAAGAAACCAGTACAAGGGCTTACCCGTCTGGGGAATGAGTGGTCAGGGCCAAGGAAGGCAGAGAAAATTCTCAGCTTAGCTCATTGAAGTGTTTAAACCCTATAAGAATATATTTTCTCTTCGGAAAATGGAAGATTCTTAAATCAACATCTATGGCTTTGATGAGGCGCGAGGGAAGGGAGCCAGAGAGGTACACATAGATTGCTACAGTTCGCGGGGGTACACGCCTACTTCCTTCTGTGTGAGCATCTCGGGAAGGGCACCCCCGCCCCGCCCCGGCAGGTGGCCTCTGGGAAGAACACGGGGTCGGGGCCGGAGGGAGCCTCACCTTTCGATCTTGATCCTTTAGGATGACTGGGTTGGGTTTTTTTTTAATCGTTTTTTTTTTTTTTTTAACCATATACATGTTTGGAAGCTTTTAAACCAAAAGAAAACGAGAAGAGAAAGCAGGCAGATGAGAGCCTACGGGCCATTAAAATAATACCACAGCGCCCCAGGCACGGGGTTCGCCCTGAGCCGGGTTCTGTTCCTAGTGTTTGCAAGCATTCGCTATGTTAGTGCCTCTAGAAGGTACAGAGGAAACGGAGGCCGGCTCTGCCCTGCCCTGCGGCACGGGTGGGCGGGTTGCCCATGGAGTCCCCGGGAGGACCCACAGGCCAACGGGGTGGGGCGGGGGGAATAAGCAAAATAAGGGACGTGGTCCCTCACGGCTCAACGCTGAATGGGTGAGAGCCTTCCCTAGCCTGCAGGGACGAGCCGGGAGGGGCCGCGTGCCCCCCAGGGCTGCGGGTCTAGGTGTTCCTCTCCGGGCCCGCCCTGAGCTGCCCCCACCCAGGCTCTGTCACATCCTCCCAGCTCGTTGCCCAGCCTTTGCTTGAATACCTCCCAGCACGGGAAGCTCACCACTCTGCAGGCAGGGCATTCCCTGGCCAGGGGGGTTCAGGAAAAACGCCTCTTGACTCAGCAGGCGTGCCTCCCTGCCCCTGGCTCCGCCCTCCGAGCCACCTGCCCCCCTGTGCCAGGGAAAGCTGCACCCAAATATCAGGGCCCTGGGGCGGCTCGAGGCTGAGCAGTCCCGGCTCCCGAGGTATCCCCCGTCGGGCGGTTCGGGCCAGTCCCTTTCCACCTCTCAAGCGAGATGTGTGCCGCGTCCCCTGGTACGGGATTGCAGACCCGCCCCCACGCACGGGAGCCCCCCCGCCCCCGGCTCTTCTTTATTCTCTGCTTCGCCGTATTAACCTCTGGCCTGGCCCACAGCAGCCACGACTGGGCAGGTCTCAGGGCCTTTGCACTTACTCCTGGCCCTTATCACGTCTGCGTCTCCTCCTCCTCGGTTTCTCAGCAGGGCTGGGACCTCCTTGGACAGGCCTTCCCCGAAGGTTCCAGCTTCCATAGCTCCCATCCGTTCTCTTTGCCATCTTCCCGCTCGAACCGTCTCGCTTCTGGGTCACTCTGTTAGGAATAGAACGCGAGCTCCAAGCGGACAGGGACCTCGTCAGTGTCCCTCGCCGCTGGATCCCAGCGCCTGGAACAGCGCCTGGCATATAGGTGTTCCCCGCACAGATGGGCGAGAGCCTTCCCTAGCCCGCAGGGACGAGCCGGGAGGGGCCGCGTGCCCCCCAGGGCTGTGGGTCTAAATGTCCCTCTCCCGGGCCCCCCCCCCCGGGCCCGTCATCCGTCGCGGCCCCTTTGGCCCCCCTGCTCTCTCCTCCGCCGCTCGGGGCAGAGGTGAGGCCCACAGGCCACCTTCCCAGAGAAACATCAGGCCTCTAAATTCAATTTACAACAGTTTAATTGCCTAATTGCTCTGCCCCTCGGTGCAGTTTGTTAACAGAAGCGAGCCTGCAGCAGGCAGGCCGGCCTAGCAGAAAATTGGCATTTTCGCCAGAGGGAATTCAAGAGGCAGAGCGCCGAGCCGCCGCCGCCGCCGATCCCGGGCCCCCGACGGCCCCCTGCGCAGCCGCCCCCAGCCCTGCACGAGGCCGCGGCCACAGCCAGGGCCCCCACCAGGGACGGGAACCACGACGGGCCCGAGCCTCCGGCCGGGCGGACGCGCACCCGGGGCCGAGCCGCCGCGTCAGTGCCCTTGGAGCAGCAGGTGCTTCCGCGGGCGTGTTCCAGCCTCGCTGCCGTGCGCTTCCCCGCGCGGGGCCGCGCTGTCCCTCGCTGGGTGCTGAAGCCCGGCTTGTGAAGAGGGAACACGCGAAGAGGGTGTAAGCGGGTTTGCAGCCACGGGAGTCTCCCCTCCCCACCTGGATCCCGGCCGCCGCTCCCTCCCCTGCGCGCGGGCCGTGGCGTTTCCTTCTAGAGAGACGTTCTGTTTCTCTGTGCATAAGACTGTTCTCAGACAGCCGATCGAGAGTACCACAAACAACATTCTACTTTTCTCCCCCTCTTGGAGATGGTTTCTGACCAGAACGACTTACCCAGACCTTCCTCGTCTAACTTCAAATGACCGCTCCTGACTTCCTCCCCAAACCCCCCATCGCTGGACATCAAGGTTGGCCCCCACCTTAAACTCCACAAGCCCCGGCGTGACCCCGCTGTGGACACGTACCTCATTTGCGCTCGTAGGAGGGGACGCGTGCATACGGCACAGATCCGGTGGGCTTTCCCACCCCAAAGCATCCTACAGGGACTGGGAAAGTGCCCCAATCCTACCGACTCGGAAGCGACCTCAGCCATACCCAGGCTCTAGCGCGAGCCAGTTCTGACCTCCCCGTCGCCCCGACGGCTTCGCGACACTCAGACTCTTTTGCGAGCTCCTGCTTTTTTTTTTTCACTCAATAATCAGCGATGCCCATCTTCCCACGTCCGTAAACAGCTCTGCTTCCTGTCTGGAGGGCCGAGTGGCACGCCGCTGTGCTCCCTGCCACGGCGGCGTACGCGCTCCCTCACCGGAGTCCAGATCGCTGCCAGCTTTTCGTTTTCATGAGCGGCCCTGCAGGGATATTCCTCGAAGCCAAGTCCCCGCACGCAGAAATGGGATTTCCAGGTCAGAGGGTGTCTCCTTCTGGGGGGATTGCACCTTTTTAAACCATCCGAAGTGTGTTTGTGCGTGTGCGTCTCTGTGCGTGCCTGCAGGGCCGTGCAGGGGTCTCTGGGCTACTCGGTGTCCCCTCCCCCCCCCCACCTCATGGCTGGGAAAGCCCGGAGGGTCTCCCGCGCCAGCTCGGTGCAGGGCCTGCCCTTTGAACACAGCTGTGCGGGGGACTGGAGACGTCACTCTGATTCCCGAGCCAAGCTAAAGTTTCGTCTTCCCCGGGTCCTCCCGGGAGCCAGGGTCAGAAAGCCACCCCGGGCTGGCTGCCCGCTACGGGGAGGAAGTCCGAGTCATTGGAAGCCGGAAGTCTGGCCCTGGCGGATGAGGGTGTTGAGAGAAGTCCACTCGGAACCGACGCCGGTCTCTGGATCCGGTTTGCTCCGTGCGGGCCGCGCTCTCGTGTTGCCCCCACGCGTGCAGGCGGAGACGGCCAGTCCCGGGCGTCCAGCTTCTGGCGTGTGGCCCCGGCTCCCCGCTTTTCCATGTAGTTCCACGCAATGGCTTGGGATTTCCTCGGAGGGACCAGCTGAGACCACACGTCCAGCCGCACTGTCACCGCGTCCTGAGGGACCGTGGTGCTCTTGCTGGCCAGCCCGGGCCGCAGGCCGCCTCTGCATCCAGAGGGCGGAGCCGGCTCTCCCACCCCCGCCCTGCCCAGCTCTGCCAGCTCTCCCACCCCCGCCCTGCCCCGCTCTGCCGGCTCTCCCGCCCCCGCCCTGCCCCGCTCCTGCATCCCTGCCCACTTCTGCTCACCTGCCCACCAACCATGAATGGGTCGGTGCCAACTACTCCGGCCGGTTGCGTTACCCCCAGGATAGCTGCGCTCTCAAAGGAGAACCCCAGAAATCCGAAAGGCTGCCAGCCACAGAGGAAGAGAAGAGCTGGGGCCCCCACACAGCCGTTTCACGTAAAAGGAGTCAAAGGGAACAAGGCTTGTCTCACTTTTCTCTGAAAAGCAGAGACGTCTGAGAACATCCCCACCGCCACCCCTGTCTTCCTGCATCGGCCCTCCCGACCTGGACGAAGGGCGGGGGCCTGAAGCCGAGAAAGACCTTCACCGCGGGTGATGCTTCCAACCCCAGGTCCTAGCGGGCTGGACGGCTGCGCTCGGCGAACTCCTACTCATCCTGCAAAACCCGTCTCCATGTCACTTCCTCGGGGAAGCCTTCCCTGGCTTCTTGTGGCCAAGTTGGCCCAAAGTGATCCGTCTCTGTCCTCTGAGTACCCGTCGTGTCTCAGTGCCATGGGCTCTGGGTCTGGTCAAGGGCTCTTGACCTCCCCCAGCCTCCTATCCCTTTGTTCCATGAAAGAGGAGCTCAGGGCAAGGTGGATATTTTGATCGGCGAAAGGAACACAAATTGTTTTCATTCTTGCCTTCCTTCAACCGATATATACTGACCACCCACCACGGGCCAGGCTTGCGCTGGATGCCCCGACAGACATCGCAATCCCCAAATAACACCAAGAATAAATGCAGTGTTACAAAGGTGGTCGAGAGGCTGAATAGCTGGTGCGCCGGGCCCGGCGGTGCCACCCTTCGCCTCCCGGCTCACCTGGACCAGAAGAAACGGGGAAGGGGGCGGGGCAGCCTCCAGGAGGTGCGGGGGGGACCTGGGCGGCACTTTCTGGAGATCATAAACACGACAAGAGTGGAGTATGCGGCCTTTAAGGAAGATAGCGGATACCGGATGGGCACCGAATCTCCAAAGAAGACATGACGGCTGCGCACGCTGCCTAAACAGGAATTTGTTTCCGTGACCGGCTCTTTCCTGCGTCCGAAACAGCAGGGGTGGCGGCGAGGACGCTGCAGAGCGCCCTCTGGTGGCAGGTGGGAAGCCTGCAGGGCCACGTCCCAGAGCCGGCCGAGGCACCCAAAAAACGCCCCAGTCTAATTCCAAATGACTTTAATCGAGTCGCTGGACAAAAGGGAGTTTGCAGCTGTGAGACTTTACCGGTGCAAAAGTCTACTACCCGCAGTGGCTTGCAGGTCAGTGCTGGAAAGCTAAGCTAGAGGGGCCCAGAGTAGGGGGCCGGGGGTAGACAGGGGGGTGTGGCTCCGGGTAAGGCAAGGCGAGGAGCGGGGAGCCTCTGGGGGCCTCGCTGGGGCCTGTGGGAGCCTGCTAGGTAAGCCGTGGGAGGGCACACGGGGCCACAGACAGCCGCATGTATGTCTCTGGCCACAGTCCGGGACGGGAAGATACAAGCAGACAGGATGGATATGACAGCGATGCCGTAGAGGTGAGGGGTGGCGGCGTGGACCAGGCTGGCGCAGGAAAGGGGGACACGTAGAGAGAGGCTATATCTTGGAGGTAAAATGCTCAGGACTCGGTCACGGATGTGCGGGAGGCAGGGGGAGGGGGGGAGGCGTCAACAGGACCTTGAGCCCCTGGCTTCCACCACCGGGTGGTCAGGGCTCCCCTTGGGGGAGGGGGCACAGCAGCCCCATCCTCGGCAGGAGGCCACCTGAGGTCGGGGAAGGAGGGCGTCACAGGCGCACGCACCTGCCCCTGTGGGGGAAGCCATCCGCCCGGGTGCATTGTCCCTGCCCTGTTGTTAGTGCGCCCCCTTTCACTCCCAGAAGGGTCCCTGTCTTCCTCTGAGTCACCGATGAAAATACATAAAACAAACACAAATGACGAATGAATGAATGGAGAGACGCTCTTCTTGACGCAGACACCGACCTGCGGATTCAGAAGATTGAACGGTACAATTGGAAGTAAAGTCACCACCCGGCGGCCAGCTCAGGCACCACCGTTCCTGGCGAGAATCGAGAGACAGTAAGCCCCACGGGGAAAAGACAGGGAGAGAAGGGCGTCTAGGTAGGCTCCAAGTACGTCCCCGTGGAGACGGTTACCTACCAAGGAGAAAAGAGGAACTGCCGTGCGGAAGTCCGGCCGACGCCCTCATTTTCAAGGGATGAGTTAGCGCCAAGAGACAGGTGACATCAGGAACCCCGGGGCAGGTGCCGCGAGGGGGACGCAGTGTCGCTTCTGGGCCATCCCTCCTGGGAACACGTCTGCTGCATCCCGTCATTAAGGAAGCGGGTGTCCTATAAAATAGAATCGTGCTCAAAGGGACCCGAGTCACGGAAGTCGACAAGAGACTGAAGAATGTTCCAGATTAAAGGAGACTCGAGAGACGGGAAACTCAGCGTCTCGAGCGTGTGGTCCTGAACTGGACCCTTTAGCCATAAAGGACGTTGTTGGACCAAGTGGCAAAATGTGGACGGGGCGTGCGGAGCAGGGAGGGTGTCCCCTCAGCGTGGCCTTCCCGATTTGGGTGGTCCAACGCTGAGGTGGAGTGAGAGAAGGGTCTACTGGAGGGAAGCCTGCAGGCGAGTCTTCTAGGGGGTGGGTGGCACGTTGGCCGTGGCTCTCCGATTGTCCGGGGGAGAAGACTTCTTTGCACCGTCCTTGTATCTTTGCTTCGTGTCTGAAACTGAGGCCAGAGAGTGAAATGACTCACCCCAGGTCGCTCTCAAAGGCGGGGTCCGATCTCACACCAGGGGCTCCGACTCCTTGCCTTCCTCTGCCCTCTGCTCACCTGCCCAGCCTGGAAAAGCGTTCTCTGCTGGCATGCGCGGTTTCCCAGGGTCGGGATGGGATCGAGGAGGTCGGATCTATGACGCACCTTCAGCCGCCCCCGGCGGCCACCTGGCGGGTGGCAGTTCGAAGAGCTACCGAGAGATCCGAGGGCACCATCGGGCAAGGTGATGGCCGGAGTGCGAGCTGTCCTCTTGCTGTCCGGGCGGCCGGGGCGGTCAGCCCAACCAGGTTTTCTCCATCTGTGCCTCTTGAAATCACGTCATCAGCAACCTAAGAAGTAGACCTGGGGTGGGGGGCGGCGCAGGGGAGGGCAGGGGACGGAGAAACCGGTCACCCAGCTCCCACAGCCCTGACGCAACTCAGGTACCAAGGTCCCGCCGCCCTCGTCGGGTCCCAGGACACTCCAAAAGATCGCTGAGAGCCCCAAAGAGCTTTTGCGGATGGGAGTTTCGTTTATCAATGTTAACTATACTCAAAAGTACTCAAAATTTAATTTTAATTAAAATTCAACCACACAGGGCACCTGGGTACTCAGCCATCAAGCGTCTGACTTTGGTTCAGGTCATGATCTCACGGTTGGAGTCCCACATGGGGTGAGCTCGAGCCCCACTTTGGGGGAAACACGAGCCCCGGGTGAGTCCTGCTTCTCTCTCCGCTCCCCCCCACCCCTCGCTCACTTGCACTCTCTCTCTCAAAAAAAAAAAAAAAAAAGAATAGAAAATTAAGGCACACATTCCATTGGCTGTCAGAGCAATGACATCATCACACATCAGCTCTGGAAAGTTCTACCACGCGCTCATGACCGACCGAGCGCGAGGAAAGCTGATAATGTCTTATATTATAATGAAAACAGCTTTGACCTCACGAGTCCCCTCAAAGGGTCTCAGAAAGTCCCGGGCGCGTCCCCCCCCCCGCATCAGAACCCCTGGTACGTGCCACGCCCCTGCTCCGGTGACCACTGGGAAGAAAACTCAGGCAGCGGTGAGCGACGTCGAAGATGCGTCCACCCGAGACCCCAATAGTTCTGTCCCTCCAGACATACCCTAGAAAGTTCCACACGCACACGGGAACCAGAGGGTCAGATCCAGGAAGGCAAGACCGCACCCTCTGCCTTCACAGTCTAGAGACCCCCTGAGCGACAGAGCCCACGGTAAGTGATACTCTGTTTCTATCACAGAATACTGCTTGGTGGCTAGCGGTACCAACACACCGAAGTCCCCCCCGACAAAATGGGACAAACAAGCTGAGGAGGGAAAAGGCGGTGCGAGCCCACCCGAGGAGTTGAAAGTACAAGGGACGATGTCGCCCGTTGTCGAAGGACACACTTATCTTGGCTGCGTGAATTACCACGAAATTCAAGATTTCGAGATCCAAGGCCCTTCTTCTCTACCGTGGGGGGGGGGCAGGGCGGAGAACCGGGAAGGGAAGGTTACACAGGGGGGTTTCACGGGATCCGCGATGTTTAATTCATAAAGTTATTTTTAAAGTACCCCAGTGACTGTGGGGAAATGGAAAACCGGGGCGAGCTGGTGGTGTGTGCCGTCGCCGGTTCATTAAGTGATTTTTCATCTTCGCGAGTACGTGAGGTGGAGGCCGCCAGCCGCCTACTTAATATCCGTTTTCCTGCTTTCTTACTGAAGTATCAGGGGCAGCATGTGCCCAGCTCAAAAAAAAAAAAAAAAAAAAAAGAAAAGAAAGAAAGAAAGAAGAAAAGAAAAGAAAGAAGAAAAGAAAAAGGAAAATCCTTCATATCCGTGCCCCTCTGCAACGTAGTGGCCGTATCAGCAAATGGGGGCCAGCGAGGTGAAAATCAGGTGCCTCACGGGAAAAGTTCTCAAATATAAGGGGTGAAGACTGACAGCCCTGGTTTTCTTCATCCCTCAGGCTCACTGTTTTCTCCTTCTCCCTACCTAGACCTGGGCTGGAAAGACGGTTGGAGCTGCGGCAGCCCTTTTGTGACCATGAGGTCGCCTTGCGGATGGCCGGCAAGACCGAGAGGGCGAGGCATCCCGGTAGGGGGGGGCCTGACCCCCGATGATGCCACGGAGCCCTGCACCCGCCCTCGGCTCACATTTTGTCAGCGAAAAATAATCCCTCCTGATTTCAGCCACTTGGGGCCGGGCTATGTCCACACCCGCACCCGAGGCTCCCCAAGGACACTGCGGGGCGCGCTGTCTCTCTCTCGACACACGTACACACAGTAGGTGCCCCAACTCTCCCTTGCTAATCCCCTTCTTCTGTTTGCCTTTTCCTAGTCTGCATTTCCAGCTTGTTGAGCTGTTTTGTTTTGTTTTGTTTTGTTTTCTTTTTTCTTTTCCCTCCTCTCGGTGCCAAGCGATGAAATTTCAGCACTTAGCCTGGAAAACTCGAAGCTTTTCTTACTGCCGGGAAAAGAAATCTCAGCAAGATAAGAAGGCAAAAAAAAAAAAAAAAATGTTCTTGCTTCCCCTACAGCTGCAAACACATAGACGCTGTTCGGAATCATAAAACCGGGTTCCGATACCTAGCGCGTTGAGAACGTTCACCAAAAGAAAGTACTAGGTTCTCCTCTTCCGAGTGGAGACCTGGGTGAAATTGCAGAACCCTGTTCTATTTGCGGTGAGAACAAGCGTGTGCTTAGTGGGGTTATTTGCACAAAGGAGTCTTTCTTGTAAGATGCCTGGCCTTTGGGCCTGGCTGCCGCATCCGGGGAGACCTGACCTCCGCCGTCTCAGGCTGCAAGGCCCAGGCTTGGGAGGGTGTCTTACGTGATCCTGCTGCTAATATTTAACTTGGCACCTGGAATTTCTGCATCAAAACCTAAGAAGAGCGTTGCTACTCGTACGAAGGAAAAAAAAAATTAATAGACGCTAAGACGTGGTTAGATTCATTATTTGAACCCAGATTCTTAGACTCCCTTGTCTCGTTAAAAGCCACACGGATCTAGCAGTATTTGTTCACGGGGTCCCCTTCCAGAATGTTCTCCTGCTCAGCTCTGCCTTCATTCCGTTAACATCAGCCCACCCCTCCAGTTCACCCAGAGGCTCCGTCTCGGAAGGCCCCTGCCCCCAGCAGAATGGAGCCTCCCGGCATCTCCCCAGAGTAACTCCCCCCTCGCCCACGTCAGCCAGGGCTCCTCCCGTTACAATAGGAGCCCGACTCAAACTAGCTCGAGCGAAGCAGGAGCCGCCTTAGCTCCCGCGCCCGGCAGTCCCGGCCGAGCTGCACTCAGGCACGGCTGCGTCCAGGCGCCGGGATGACGCTCTGGTCCTGGGCTGTGCTCCCCGTCTAGCCCCTTCAGTGGCCTTGGGTGGCCTCATCGGCAGAGAAGTTCCAGCAGGGGGTGCAGGGGAGGGGGGATGGGGTCAGCGGCTCTGGGACCACAGCCCACTAACCCATCAGAATCTGCCGAGAGAGGCAGCTCGCGCTTGAGGGCGGAAGCGGCTCTGTGATTCTGATTGGCCCTGCCCCAAGTGTCACGTGGGCCTCTGAGCCAATCGCACCGCAGCTTCTCCCGGCCTGCGCCGGGGCCCACCACGCGTGGGGGCGGAGCCTTGACGACGTGGGAGGGGCCAGGCCTGGAGAGGGCAAGGGGGCGGTGCAAAAGCCCACGGCGACTTGAGGTGGTAATTCGTTTTCTCCTGCGCTTTTTGTGTCCGGAGGGGCAGACCCAGAGCCTGGCACGTAGCAGGTGCTCAGTAAAGGTTGGCCAGGTGACCTGAATGGGAAGTCCTAGTGCAGCCCGGCGAAGTCACCTCGAGGCCACAGCTTTAGAGCTGCTCAGATGTTTCAAACTCCCATATGTCGGGGGGCCGGGCTGGAGACACAGGTAATCGACGCAGGCCAGATGGACCTGTCGCACCTGGGGCCGGGGGACCGCCCGGATCTGGGATTGTTGCAGTTTGTGAATTTCTTCTTTTTCTTTTTGAGACACTGAAAACCTGAAAGTGTCTGTGATATCTGATATTTATGTTCTGACAAGCAATTTAAAACCATATTTTTAAACATTGGGCGTGGCTATGGGCCGCCTGTTTGTTCCCGAGGATGGCCAGAGTCGGGATTCGGGGGGTGCGCAAGAGGGAGGATTTGGAACCTTCTGGAAGGCCGTGACTGCAGGAGAGCGCTGTCACCCCACGCCAGCCTGGGGGCCAGGGGTTTCAGGACCAACCACGGGGGTGGGGGGGCAGGTACCCCGGGAAGGCTGTCTCCCTGGGGCGGCTCTCCGATTTTCCACCTCGAGTTCCAACCCCAGAATGCCGTTCGGCCCGGCCAAGCGGAGCTGATTTTGCTCCCCCGAGTCTCCCGAGCTGCTAACGAGATCTTGACTGGAGCCCGGCTTTAAACGGTCTTCACAGCGGGCGACTGGCTCTCCACCTGCTGGACGCGTTCGGCTGCGTCGCCGTCCCCAAACAACATGAGAGAGGACACGCCCGCCGCGCTCGGATGGCCAGCAGGCGCCTCCTGGTCCGCGGGGCCGATTACACGGGCCGCTCCCCGCCAGCGGGCCGGCGCCCCCCGAGGAAGGTCCTGCTTAGAAACAGAGGCCGGACGGCCCCCTAGACAGAGAAGCTATTGGTCCCGGCCCCGCACAGGATGGGGGGGGGGGATGATCGGTGCCATGTGACCAGCGGGGAAATCGAGGCACGGAGGGCAGGGGCCCTGCCACGGGTCCCACGTGAGGCTGGGGCGGACCCGGATCTAGGACCTGGGCCGTCCCATTGACGCTCGGACGGTGTGCACTCTGGACTCTCGCCTCTGGGGCAAGCCTCTGGGGACTTCTCTGCACCCCTAGACGGTCTGTGGGGTGACTGCAGCCTCCTCACCCGGGTCCCGGGGCCCCAGCGACGAGGCTCAGAGCCCTCTCCGTGGCGCTGTTCCCGCGAGCCTCGGCAGCGGTTAGATGCCCGAGGTCAAACCCTGCGCTGCCGTGTGTTTGGCCACGTGGCCTCTCCTTCCCTCAGTTTCCCCATCTGTAAAGTGGGCATCTTAACAGTGAGGGCCTGTGGGACCCACGCGGAGCGCAGCGCGCTGTCTGCACATAGCGTCAGAAACTGCCGCTCTCAGGGCCCCGGGGGTAACGCGCGGCTGTCACTGTCGCCCAGGGCAACCACGCGACAACACACGGCTTCCATCCCCATGCACCGGCCTGCCAGGGGCCCCGACTCCCTCGGCAGTGGAACGCCCGCCGGTCAGCACCCCTTCACGCCTTTGACATGAAGTCCGGCCCGGCCCTGCCTTTGGCCCCTGCAGAGTCTGCAGGCAGAGCCCGTGCTTGGATCCCGGGGACGCGGGGTGTCGGGACCCACGTCCTTCTGGTCTCACTCGGGGTTCGTAGCTCCGGGGAGCACGGGTCCAGTCTGTTCCCCGGGGCTGAGGACCGGGCAGTGTCTCTGACTCCTCGCTCCTCCCCAAGCCCCCTCCTGAGACCAAGGCCCAAGCTCGTGCCGCCGGCTGCCGCGTCCCTGTACCAAGTCCAGCAGGCGCTTCTCTGGACTGGCTGTGCCGAGTGGCGTTCGCCTGCTCCTGGGAGGCGGAAGGACAGCCACGCGTCTCTGGGGAGAAGCAGGAGGAGGGGTTCACTCCGAGCTGCCCGCGTGCCGACAGGCTCCATGACCCGGCGCTGGACCCTTCCGGGAGCAAGTGCAGGCCGCCGAGCATCGCGGCTCGCGGCACAGCCACGACAGCTCGCCACGGGAGGGGACGGTGCTTCCTCTGTGGGCGTTCCAGAAGGAAGCTCAGGGCAGGGTCCCGGTGACCCTGGAGTTCCCAGCGCTCCCTCGACGCCGCGGCCCCATCTCGGAATCAGGCTAGTGCCACTGCGTGCCCTGCCTCCCCGCCCCCACCCCGGCAGGATGGTGGAGGCTCAGTCCCAGAGCTTCTACCCAGAAACGACGCGGGGTGCTTCTGCTCACCCCTCCCCGGGCAGAGTCAGTCCCGAGGCCTTACCCCTCTCCCTAAAGGGGGCAGGGAAGTACGACCATCCTCTGTGCGTGTCCGGAAGGAAGAGAAGCCTCGAGCGAACGCCCCCTCGCACAGGCGCGGCGAGGCCCAGTCCACGAACATACGAGCGGCTTTCTAGAAGGCTCCTTCCTTTCCTCCTTGGGCCGATTCTGCTGAGTGGGTGGAAGGCTTCACTCTGTCCCGCCTGGGGGCTTTCTGCCTGGTCCGCGGATCCGGGCAAGCTCCCTAACTCCCGTACAGTGTCAGGATGTCGGGGGGTGGGAGGGGGAGGAGCCGTTTGTTAGGGGCTGAATCGTGTCCCCTCCAAGTTCGCGTGGTGGAGCCCTGACACCCAGCACCTCCCAACGGGACCGTGTGTGGAGACAAGGACTTGAAGCCCCGATGAAGGTGCAAGAAAGCCATTAGGGTGGGCCCTGATCTGTGTGACCGGTGGCCTCACAAGAAGGGGAAATTTGGGCACACGGCATCGGAACGCGCACGCACACAGAGCAAAGGCCGTCGAGGACACGGCAAGCGCGCCGAGGAGAGGGGCCTCGGGAGAAAGCAAGTCTGCCGGCCCCCAGAACCGCGAGCATGAATGTCTGTCGTTCTAGCCACCCGGCCTGCGGGGCTTTGTCACGGCAGCCCAGGGAACAGCAGGCCGCCGCCCCCGGTGCCCAGGGTCTTCCTCCCTAAGCTGCAAGGGCGCCTTCTTATCCGGAGCCCGACCTTCCCCGTGCTGGTCCTCAACGCTCGGGGACACAGAGACCCGACCCCCTAAGGGAATCCCCGCCTGTTTCTTTCCACGAGCCCCCCTGCTGCCTGCTGTAACCCAAGGCGCTTGGGACAAAGTCCGGAGGTCGCCCGCCGTCCGTCCGTGGGCTTCCCTGGGCAAGGAAGGACAAGACCCAACTCCCGCTGACGTGGAGGGGAAAAGGAAGTGAAGGTCGAGAAGGAAAGGACACAATTGCTACCTCAAAATATTATCCGATTTCCTGCAAGTGACCGTTGGAGGGGGAGGGGGAGGATATTTTGATCCTCGCTTATTTCCATCGGGACCGAGTTGGCTGTGAACGAGGTGGTTTCTTTCCCTCCCGTGAAGGAAGCCTGTGGGTAGCAGCAGCACCCTCAGGGGTAGGACTTGTTTTGTCTAGTTAAAAACCCCCACTGGATACGCCTCCTCCTCTGAGATGGCTGCCAGGGAGCCCGTCATCACAGCAGCGTTGCAGGAAGCAGGCGGGAGGACAAACGAGCACGTGGCCCAGCCGGAGTCGGCCCCCTTTAAGCAGTCCGGGTTCAAGAAAGCCTCTCACGCTTCTGCCAACATCCCACGGACCAGAACGGAGTCACGCGAGTGGCCGCCAAGGGCCAAGGAATGCCGCCTTCGCCTGGGTGCTTCAGCGAGCCACAGACCATCAGGGCGCGCTTCCCCGGGAAGGGAAGGTGGGCACCGGGTGGCAACCAGTCACCCGAGTCCCTGAGTCACCACGAGGAAATCGAGGGTCAGAGAGAAGACCTGGCTTGCCCAAGGCCCGTACCTGATGGGCAGAGGCGGTAGGAAGGTAGGGCCGGGACCTGGGCCCCAGAGGGGGAATTCCGTGGCCATAAGGAAGCTTCCAGATTCCCCGCGTTCCAGCCAGTCTTTGGCATGGTGTTCGTTACCATCCGGGCACACCGCACAGAAAGCGCTCCTCGCAGAACGGGAGTGAGCAGGGCTTTTCAGGAAGACCAAAATTTGAAAATTTGGTAGGACTTAAAACCCGTACAGCCTCTTTGAAGAGTGTGCTGGTTCCGATTAGGTTCGACTACAGGAGAAAAATCCTAAGCGGTTGAAACAAAGTAGACATAGATTTCTCCCTCATGTTCAAAAAGTCATCTTGAGGGGCGCCTGGGGGGCTCAGCCAGTTAAGCTTCTGAGTTCGGCTCAGGTCATGATCCACAGTTCGTGGGGTCGAGCCCTGCGTCGGGCTCTGTGCCGACAGCTCGGAGCCTGGAGCCTGCTTCCGATTCTGTGTCTTCCTGTCTCTCTGCTCTTCTCCCACTCGTGCCCTGTCTCTCTCTCTCTCAAAAATAAATTAACATTTAAAAATTTTTAAAAAAATAGTCATCTTAAGGTAGAAAGTCCAAGGCTACTCCAGATGCACCAGGGTCAGGGCGTGGGCTCCTTCTATCCTGTCGAACTTGCGAGAGAGGCTTCCATTCCTAAGATACTCTACGATTCAAGATGGCTGCGACAACGCCAGCCACCGCGACCACATCCCAGTTAGCAAGAAGGAGAGGAGCCTAGCCTACCTGTAAGGAAGTGGTGTGTATGCTTGCATCCCATTGGCCAGAACGTAGTCACATGGCCACGCCCACCCGCAAGGACGGCTGGGAAATGTAGTCTTATCCCGGGAAGCTGTGTCCCCAGCTTTAAAAAGGTCAGGGATTCCGTTACAACGGAAGGCAAAGAGGACATATATCGGAGGACGGCTATCAGTCTCTGCCAGAAGACTGTACTAATTAAAGCTAATTAAGGCTCTACGCTCCAGTAATTCAGTTGCAGGAGTCACCAGAAGCATATTTGCAAGGATTTTGCCACGGCGCTGTCCCTGCTTGTGAAATACGTCAGGAACAAGAGTCCATCCCGAGGGGACTGGTTAAATAAATCGCCACACATCACACCGCACGCGGCTGCCGGAGGGGACCAGCTCTCCCCGCTGACGTGGGGGCTCCCACGAAGAAACCGACGGCAGCGGTCCCAGAACAGGGGCGGTACGCACACGCGCGTGTGAACCGCACACGGGGCCCCTGGACGGCAGCGAAGCCCCCGGTTTCGGGGGCGCTTCTGGGGAAGGGGACAGGGAAAGGGGACGTCCAGGTGGGAAGGGGAGTCGCACTCCGCGGGAGGGCGCGCGTGCGTGCGTGCGTGCGTGCGCGTGTGTGTGCGTGTGTGTGTTGGTGGCCATGCACGTATATGACCTACTAAAACCAGACTTTAAGCTCAGGACGAAACAGCAGCAGGCTTCTGCCGCTCTTCTTCCGTTGGCGCCTCCCTTGACACAGCTGTTCCCCCTGCCCCCACGCCGGGGAACCCCGGCCGTCGGTCCGGCATCCCAGACGGCACCGACCGCAGCCCCGGATGGGACCGCCCGGTCCTGTCCGGCCCCCGACACTTGCCCTGCCTGGGAAACCACGCAGGCCTCTTCCCCCGTCCCCAACAGGCTTCTAGGAACGCTGCCAGAGGGAACCTGCTGGCAGCCCTGTGGTCCCCTCGGGCCGAGGGTCCCCTCCCTGGCGTGCCCTTGCACCCGCTGGTGCCCGCAGAAGCCCCCTGGGCCCCGGATCCCGGCGAGCGTGGGGCACTGGCCCCACAGCCGGTGGCCTGGCTGCTCTCTCACGAAGCAGGGCTGCCAGGTCTGACCCTCCGCACCCCGGGCCCCCGAGCCCTCCTCTCGGGTCGGGGACTCACATAAGGAGCAACTCCCTTTCCTCCAGCTGCCCAGGCTCGGGGCCAGACTCAGGCGCCGCGGCAGCAACGTGGACGTGGGCACCTCCCACCTCCCACCTCCCGGGTGGCTTGATTCTGACTCGCCCCATTTTCAGCTGATCGCATCCATCCTTACTAAGTCACTCCCTCCATCCTACCTTCTGAGCGCCCACCACGGGCAATCACTGTCCTAGGGGCTAAAAATAAGACAGTTATCACTACTGCCCCATAACCCCAACAGTGCGCACGCTGTTTCCTAACCCTTACCGAAAGGCCTCGGAGATAGGCCTTCTTATTCCCACTTGGCAGATCCTGAGCCGGAGCTGGGGGAGGGGAAGCGGCCGGTGCAAGAAGGCAGAGCGGAAGGAGCAGAGAAACCGCAGGGCTGGTCCCAAACCCCACGCTCCCCACCAGCGCGGGGAGACAACGGCTCACGGAACCGTAATTCTCTTTTTGTGTCCGTCTCCTCGGATCCGAAAGGGGCCTGGGGCAGGGAGCCCTGGGACGCGCTCTGCCCCCGCTTCCCCAGCAGCCAGCCCGCACGCTGGCCCCTGTTCCTTGACTGAGCAAACGAAGCCGCCCAGAGCCTCCCCGGGGCTCGGGGACGCAGGACGTGCGGGGACCTCCGGCCGCCACGGGTTCTCAGCCCAGCCCTCGGGCTCCTGGAGGGAACCGGCGTGCACGGGTACAACCTCCACGGCTGCGCCTGCGGCTCCTTTTGTATTTTATTAAAAATAGATCCAGAAAATATACCCACTTCAGCCCCCCCCCCGCCGGAGCGGGCTCTGAGGAGGCCAAAGTGCCACGGGGAGGGGGCGGAGGGACGAGAAAGGCCAGAGCGGTCCCGGGCGGGCAGGCTTCGGAGACAGGGGGCGCCCTCCGCGGGCCCTGGGAGAGGAGAGTCTGGGCCCTGTCGCTGAGCAGGGTGAGGGCAGGTGGAAGGGGGGGTGGCCAAAGGCAACTGGGCACCCAGAGGGCAGGCCGGGGCCCGCATGGGGACCCGCGACCTGGTCCTCCTCCCCCAGGGGCTTTGCACGCCCCGGCCTCCGCTCCGACCTCCGCGGGCCCCGGCAGGCCTTCCGGCCAGGGCGGCCGCGCTCAGGCGTTGATAGCTTTCCAGCGCTCGCTGTCCGTGCTGTTGACGCTGCCGGTGTGACAGGGCATGGAGGCGATGTCGTCCAGGTAGGCCACCCCTCCGGCCGAGTCGAACTGCGTACTGGCGGCCCCTGCTGCCTCCGGCCCGTCTCGCCGGGCCACCGCGTAGGGCTGGGGCAGGTGCACGTCCGGTTCCTCCGTCTCGTCCACTTGGCATTTGTAGGAGAAGAGGATCTTGGGCTCCGAGCTGGCGGGGGGGACAGAGGGACACGGGAGCTCCGCGATGTGGTCAAGGCGGGCTTCCTTTCCCGGGCAACAGGGTCCCGGCCAGGGCGCGAAGCATGCGCACGGCTGTCTAGCCGGCACCCCGGGAGGCCCCAGGCGTGGGCTCCGGAGCCCGACGGGACTTGGGTTTAAACTCAGCCCCTGCCCCTGCGTGAGCTTGGGCAAGGGCTTCCGTGCCCGTTTCTGGACAGCAAGTCTGACCTCAAGAGGCTCTTAGCAGAGGGTAAACAGAGGTAAATTGTGGCCCCCAAGTGCTCAGCAAACACCTGAGCCCTTGCCGTTTCATGACCCCCCCCCCATGCATTCGCCCTCAATCACTGGGATAACTCTGGTGGGGGACCACGGGGCCCAGTTCACAGAGGAGCCTGAGGCCAGGGAGATAAGTGCTCATGCAAGGTCCCACCCCAGACCTAGCCCCCCTCTCTCCACCTCCGATGCTCTCTCCTGGTTTTACCCCCTCAGATCCCCTACCACCTCCTCGGATCCAGCAGGTGGGGGAGGGTGTGGTGGCGGCAAAACGCCAGCACTTGGGGACCATCGGAGCCCCCGGGTCCGAGCCCCCATCCCACATGTCCTCGGCCTCCCGGCTCCCTCACGGGTGCATCACAGGGCACCCACCCTACAGGCCACCACGCCCCGGCCGCCCCCCACCCTGCCCCTCTCCCCAGCCACTCCCAGCTTGAATCCACCAGCATGGTGACTTGTGTCTCCTCGGTTCCCTGATGTGTCCGGCGGGTACAGAGGTGCCGGGCACACAGTAGGTATTCAACGAACGCTCATCTGTTGTAGAACGAAAAGCAGCAAGCGTAGAACGGGGCACAGCCGCTGTCTCGGGGGGAAAGCATGTGTGTCTGTGTGTGTCGTACACAGGATGTGTGATACGTGTGCGTGTGTAACGTACGGATGTGTATGCGTGCGTGTACATGTATGCACGTGTAGGTATCTACACGCACCCTCATCAGCATCGTCCTTCCTGGCGTCCCAGCCTGCACCGGAGGCGGGAGGCTCCGGACACTGAAGCTGCGGATGCGCACGCGCGGGAAGCCGGAGGCGCAGTTCCGCCGGCGGCCACGTGGCGGAGCTCGCGGCCCTCAAACCACCAGAGCCCCGGGGCGGGGTGGGGGGGGCCAGCAGGCAGGCCGCCGCCTCCCACCCCCGTCCCACACCCCCGCCCCCCATCCCGGTGGGAAGACTCACCCAAAGAAGCCCCGGAGGAAGGCCACGTAGATGAGGGGCGCAAAGAAGCTGAAGTACAGAAACGTGGTGGCATCTACACAGCTGGGAGGGGGGCGGGCAGGAGGAGGGGTCAGGGAGGGGCCTCCTCCGGGCGGGACCGCCCCCTGCCCGCCCCTCCCGGCTGGCCCCGCCCCACCTACCAGAGCCCCTCGATGACGTCGGCGCAGAGCAGCGCGCTCCCCAGCCCCTGCAGCAGGTTGAGCAGCGCCAGGATGCCCGCGTACACGTAGAAGCTCCTCCGTGCTGGGGGGGGTGGTGGGGGCCGTGAGGTCCTGCCCTGGGCTCCGCCCTTCATTCCCCGCGTGTCCCCCGAGACCCCGCCGGGCCTGGGAGGACGCCTTCCCTGTCCCTGTCCGCCCCCCGCCCCCCGCCGGGTACCCAGCCCCGCCCCAGGGCCGCCCACCGGCTGCTCACAGGGCAGGGAGATGCGCTCCTTCAGCGGGGTCTTGGGGAGCACGACCACCAGGGAGTAGACCTGTGGAGACGAAGCCGGGCGGAGAAGGATGCTGGGGACACCGGCGGCGAGACATCCAGCCTCGCGCTCTGAGGCTCATCTGGCCGCCCCCCACCCCCCGGGGGAGGGCCGGGGCCCAGGAAGCGGGGAGGGCACCGCGGCCTCACCAGGAAGAAGAAGCAGGAGCTGACCAGCCAGAACTGGCGGCCCCCGTGCCCGTAGATGTTGAAGTCCTCGGCGGACAGGTGGGCGTCAGGGTACAGGATCTCCAGCGTCCCCTGCAGGGGCAGGCGGGGGCGGCTCTCGGTCTCCGGCCACCGGGAAGGTCCCCTCCCTGGGGGCTCCCTCGTGCAAAGGCCCCGGAGCTCTCCACCACCCCAAGCCCAGCTCGGCGGCCGGGCCGCTCCAGGCCGCTCTCTGGCCTGGCCCCGCTCCCTGCCCCCCTCGCCCCAATACCCCCAATACCCAGAAGAGGCCCAGCCGTGGGACGGGGGACAGAACTGGGCACGGGGCAGCCCCCCCCAGGTCTAAGGAAGGAGTCTCTAGATGAACAGCCCTCAGGGTGCTCTGTAAACCCCTGTTTTCCCTACCTGGGCCGCCGCTTCCCACAGCAGGCTCTGGGCCTCCTCCTGCCCCCCCCCCCCCCCCGCCCCAAGCCACCCATGGAAATGGAGGGGGGGCTGGGGAGTGATTCCGGAGGCGCTTTTAAACTCTGAGAACACTGCGCCTATTACACATTCAAACCCTGACCCAGAATCGGGGGGCCGTGGGTGCACGGCCCGCAGCGGCCCCTGGCCTCCTCTAGGAAGCCCTCCTAGCTGCGCCTGCCTCCCCACCACCCCCTCCTCACCTGGGTGACAGAGTAGGCCAGGGACAGCACCGTGGTGATGGCCAGCACCCGCTTGATGCTTGACTTGCTCTCCAAGTGCCCTGGAAGAGATGGGCCGGCCAGTGAGCGGGCGCCGGCCGGGGGGCCGTGGCGGGGTGGGGGCCCGCCGGGGGGGGGGAGGGGGGCAGGGAGGGCGCTGGCCCCGGCCGCACACGCACCGAAGGCGAGGCCCAGGATGACCACGCTCAGCTCGATGGCCAACAGGAAGAAGCGGGTGATCTCCCACAGGATCTGGGCACAGAGTGGGGAGAGGGTCAGCCTGGGGGGCCCAGCCCCCCTCCCACCCCCGTCCCCAGCGCCCCACACCCGCCCCCGCCCTGGTCAGCGGGCCCGGCCACACCTTATCAGCCACGGTGGCGGCGTCCGAGGTGCTGACCGTCATGGACACCACGGCCCGGGCGATGCCCACCAGCGCCACCACGAACACCTGGGGGGCGAGAGCGGGGGCGCCGTTACGGGGACAGGGAGCGCGGCCTCTGGGGCGGCGGGGCCTGCCGCCCGCACCCCGCCGCTGCGGGGGCCTCTGATCCTTCGGGCACGGAAGGGTCCCCCGCTCAGAGTCGGGGGTGGGACGCAGTGAGGTGGCGGGCTTCTCCGCTGCCAGGGACCTCGGGCCCGGCCCCTCCCTCGCCGGCCTCTGTTTCCCGGCTACGCCGGCAGCCTTAGGAAGGCGGGCAGGGGTGACCCGGCGGAGCCCCGCTGCCGGCTTCGGAGGCCTGCTCTGCTGCCTCTGTGACCTCGGGCAAGGGAGTGCAGCTCCGTGCCTCAGTTTCCTCACGTAAAACTAGCAGTGTCTTTGACGGCAGGGGCCGGGGGGAGCGAGTGGTAAATACACGTAGCGGAAGCGTGCGTGGCCCCCAGGGAGGGCCAGGCACACGCCGGCCGCTAGCGCTTTCGGATTGGCGGTTTTATTTCCAAGACGCGGGGGACAGGAGGGTGCGGGGAGGACCCCGGGGAAGGCTGCTGCACCCGCGGGTTTTGCCAAAGTGCCCGCGTTCGGCGTTTGTGGATTTTGTCGCCCCGGGACCCGCTCCCTTCTTCTGGCAACGGCCTCCTTCGTCTCCCCGCGGCTCATGTGGCTCAGGGAGGCCGACCCCACCCCTCCTGGCTTCAGGGACGGGCCTGTGATGCAGGGCTGGGCATTCTCTGATCTGGGCGTGGGGGTGGGACCCAAGGCGGCCCAGGACATCAGGTGCCGGCCGCTGGGAAGGAAAGCTGGGGGAGTGCGAGGCCGGAGCTGCAGGGGGGTGCCTGGCCCCACGAGGGTGGCACTGCTCGAGACGAGGCCATCGGAGAGACCCAAGCTGAGAGGGAGACAGAGACTGTGCCCCCGAGGCACTGCCGAGCCCCTGGATCCAGCCGTGCCTGAAGCCCTGGGGCTCGTCGGTCTCCCAGTCGACCCATCCCCTCCAGCTTCTGTGAGTTTAACTTCGGGTTTCTGACACAGACAGACAGGAGGGTCCAGGTACGGGGGCGCCTGAGGGTGGGGGGGCCAGTCAGTTAAGTGTCAGAATCGTGGTTTTGGCTCAGGTCACGATCTCGAGGTTGGTGGGTTTGAGCCCCACGTCTGGGATTCTCTCTCCCTTTCTCTCTGCCCCGCCCCACTTCCTGCCGCGCGCAGACCGCGTGCGCTCTCTCTCTCTCAAAATAAGCAAACCGAAGAAAAAGAAGAATCCAGATACATACAGTCTGGCCGTTGTGCCCCAAAAGCCGTGTCAAAGCTACGGGGAGGCCGACCCCCCTCGCGGGCAGGCCACGGGAGCAAAAAGTGCCGTGTGGCTACTGGTGCCACGCTCCCGCCGGGCCAGAGCCACGCGCGCCGTCGTCTCTAGTGCTCACGGGAGCGCCCCGACGTAACGCAGCTCCCGCACACAGGAGGCGAGGAGGAGGGCACAGAGGCACAGAGAGGCCAAGCCACCGGCCCACGGTCACTCGGCACAGCTGGGGTTCGGAGACAGCGGAGTCAACTCTCACCGCTGTCTCCTGAGCTTTCTAGAACAGAGGCCCCAGGAATAAGAGGGGAAAGCTGGGTCCCCGTCCCCCGCCCCGTGCTCCTGCGAATTGGCCCTGGGTCCCCTCTGCCTCGTGCTCCCCCTGCGAGGGCATCGGCAAGCGAGGCTTTGAGTACGTGCTTTATCTGTTGAAGAAATACAGTAACGGGTCAGAGAGGCAGCGGGAGACAGAGGTGCCCACCACTGCCCCCCAGAGGAGGGGGCTCCGGTCAGCCGGCAACCCCTGGGGCCTCCGCCAACGGCCTTGGCCTCCAGGGTTCCGCACGGCCTCCCCTGCCTGGGGAGCTCTGAGCCAGGCCACAGAGAGGGGGACCAGGGAGCCACTCAGCTCTCAGGTCGTGGTAGCTGAGAGGCAGAGAGGGGGAGGGTTCCAGACAGTCAGGCCTGAGCCCTGAAGGGTGTGAGCTGGACAGCCCGCACCTGGGTCCCGAGGGGAGGGGGGCGCGCCTGGGACGCGCATCTGGGCCCGCCCCAAGCCCACCGACTGATGAGAACTCAGGTTTAGCCCAACGGGCAGGAAGTCTGCTCCAAAGGGGTCTCACGGAGCCTGCGGCTGGACAGACAGACGGATCGATGGAGCTTGCCGAGGGCATTCCACCCCCCCCCCCCGCTAGGAGCTCTTCCCCTTCCCTCTACTAACGACTCCCCACTTTTCTCTTGGGGACCCCCCCCTTCAGTTGACCCCACACCCCGGCTCCAAAGTGCCCCTTCCCTGCCAGTCACAGGGATCGGCTCGGGGACAATCAGGGACCCACGGCGGGCCGGTGGGTGGGAGGGAAGTCCAGGCCCACGCTGGCCCCCGGGCAAGAAGCCCTCTGCTGCGGCCCTGGCGGCCCTGGCGGGGAGGCGGGATGCGAGCTCGGCTTTGCCACCGGGCGGGGAGGGCTCATCCGAGACGCGGCCAGAGGAGGGCGGCTGGCTCGCAGAGACGCGGGGTCCCGACGACGCCCGGCGAGCCCCGGGCCCTGCCTCACCTGAAGCCGGCCTCCCCCACGGACAGACGGACACGGTTAGGGACTCCTGTCCTCGCCCGCGCCGGCGGGGGGCGGGAGGGAACTCACCAGGATGTAGAAGGTGATGAAGATGGGGCTGGAGGCGACGCGGATCTTGGCCCGGGCGAACGGGAGCTTCCAGAGCAGGAAGATGAAGAAGAGCACGTTGGGGACGAGCAGCAGGAGGTCCCAGTAGCGGACCCTGGCGGACGGGCGGGCGGGGAAGCCGGGGACCGGTGGGCGGGGCTCCGGCCGCGCCCCTCCCGCCCCGCCCCACGCACCCCCCAAACTCACGCGCGCCCCGGGGGCCTCACCTGGACGTGCCGATGTCCTCGTAGAGCAGCAGGAGACAGCGGTGCGGCACGCTGATGTTGGGCGCCACGGGCGGGGGCGGCGCGGTGCTCGCGTTGGCCCAACTCACCCCCTCCGGGGCGTCCATGCTGCCGGCAGCCGGCCCTGCGGAGCCCGGAGCCCCGGCGTCAGCGGCGCGGGGGCTGTGTGGCCCTGGGTCTCTGGTCTCCGGTGCCCGGTGGAGCCCACGAGGGCTGCCTGCCGCCGGCCGTGGACGGCTCCCCCACCCACCAGGCAGAGGGACCCACCAGTGCCACCACGCAGCCCCCAGACCCCACCGGTGAAGGCCGCCCCAGTGACTGGGCCCGGCCATGAGGCCGGCACAGCAGGGCAAGCTACTGGGCCTGACCTCGGTTCATCCCCCGCCATCCCGGGGGCCCCGGGGACAGACAGCAGAGGGGCTGGGAGCCAGGGTTCCTGTCCCCTCTGTGCCTGCTGCGCCCTGCCCCTGCAGGGGGGATGCTTGCGGCACCCACCCCGGGAGGCGGAATAAGTGACGTCGGGCGCCTCCTGCGACCCACACACGTGGGGTCCCAAGAGCCCAGGAGCGGCACCTCCTCCCTCCGCCCGGGGCGCTGTGTCGCACAGGCGGCCATGGGGGCTGCTGGGGGGGGACCGGAGTCGGCAGGTGGGCCCACAGCCCAGCGCCTCCGAATGACAGGTTAAGACTCCAGCCTGGAGGCGCCTGGGGGGCTCCGTGGGTTGTGGTGGGACTTCGGCTCAGGTCATGATCTCCTGGTTCCTGAGATCGAGCCCCGCGTGGGGCTCTGTGCTGACAGCGCGGAGCCCACTTCGGATCCTCTGTCTCCCTCTCTCTCTCTCCCCTCCCCTGCTGGCGCTCTCTTTCTCGCTGTCTCTCAAAACTAAACACCTAGATAAAAACGAACATTAAAAGGAAAAGAAAGAGAGTCCAGCCTGGAGGACTGCAGAGCTGGTGGCCGGGGACCGTGGGGGCCCGCCCTGGACGAGGCTGGCTCCCAGGTCACCGGGCTGTCAGGGACAGGAGCAGAGAAGCTGGGCCCGCACTGTTGGCGGCCGGGGTTTGCTCCGGGAACCCAGGGGACCCGGGGCAGGTGAGCCAGCTCGGGCCTGGGTACCGGGACAGAACGGATGCCCGCGTTGACACGAGGATTTGAACAGACTCGGCCTGACGACCCCGCGTCCCCACTTCTGGGTACACTTATGATGGCCCCAGGCTAGCGACGCCCAAATGCCCACCAGGGGCGGTAGGCACACGTGTGTGGCGGTGCTCGCCCACGCGGCGGAGCGGAAGGGGAAAGAGCAGGCTACCGTCAGAGGCAGTCCCACGAAAGGGCCGGCTCCGAGCACGCACGTGCCGTCCGTCGGACCCCATGCAGAGATCGGGGTGAGGGTCGCCTTTGCGGAGGACCGAGGGCACGGCGGTGGGGGGGGATCCCCGGCCTCAGGTGCTGGATCTGCGGGGTGGGCGCACAGGCGGGCTCACCGGGTCACAATCCGTGGAGTCGCCCGCCTAGGATCTGTGAGCTTTCCTGCGCCCGTTACACGTCAGAAGGTTTTCCGAACTTAGAAAGACGCTTTGTTTACGTCGGGTCGCGCATGCTCGGGAAGGGGCGGCCCCGGGCGCTTAACGCCTGTTAGCGGGGCTCTGTGGCCCTGAACGACAAGGGCCAAAGGCCAGGGCTGGGGGGGACATGGGGACATCCCTGCCACCTGTCCAGGCCATGCGATGAGACCCCGCCTCCGGCTGAGGGGGAGAGGAGACTGAGCCAACAGCCCCCTCGCTGCCTCGGGGGTCACACCCCCCTCGGCGACCCGAGGCCAAACCAACAGGGGAAACAGACGCCTGACCCACGGCGGGTGCGGAGGAAGTGTGCCCCGTGCGTGCCTTCTTCCACCCGCAGCAGCAGCGGCAGCGCCTGCCGCGAGCCAGGGAGGAATCGAGGGGCCGGGCCACGCTTCCCCTGCGTTCCGGGAGGGGAGCCGGCCAGCCTGCGGGAGCACCCTGTTCAGCAGCACACTTCTCCTCGAGACAAGGGCTGAGAGAAGAAAAACGGAGGAGTGGAATAGAACAACGGGTAACACAGCAGGGGCCACCAGGGTCCCCAGCCTCCCCCACTTCCCTTTAGCGCTGGAGCCCCGAGCTCACACAAGGCTTCCCAGAACAATGGCTATGTCCCAAGCTTCCCTTGCCACTAGCTACGGCCCCACGGACCCAGTGTTACCCAATCGGAAACCAGCAGTTGATTTAATGAGTTTGTCAATTTCAGGCCTGCCGCTTCTCCGTGCCTACTGCCTGGAATAGGGATGTGGTGGCAGGAGCAACGGCAGCCGTCTTGTGCCACGAGACGGCAGCCAGGCTTCGGGAGGCAGCAGTAAGAGAGAGCATCCGGGTCCCAGGCCTAATGGGCCTCGTGCACACCCTGGACAGCTTGCACGCAGGCTGTCATGCAATATGCAGGAGCGATCTTCTCTCTGGTCGCCTTGACCTTTGTTGCACCAGCTAAGGCAGAATCCCAATGACTCTAAAGACGGGGGTTGCCAGACAAGGGGACGTCGGCGCCAGATTAAATAATGGAGGTGGGAAAAATCGGGACCCAGGGCACACCTGGGAGAGAGCCGTGAGCGCCAGCGCCGTGAGATACAAACAGGCTTGGCGTGTTCAAAGGGCAAAAAGCAGGCCGGTGCGGCCGGAGGAGAGATCGGAAGGGCCGGCGGGCCAGGTCGCAGGGGGCCGCGTGACCGCACGCGACGCGATTTCGTTCTAAATGCGATGAGAAGGGTGTCAGGCAGGCAGGTGCCGGGGGTCCCTGTGGCGCGGCTGCCGTGGGGGCGGGGCGGAGGGATTTGGGACACCTTCGGGAGGAGGGTGGGCCAACCTGACCGCCCACGGACACCCGGAGGGAACGAGGGAAGAGAGCAAGGACGCGGCGGCTTCGGGCCTGAGCCGCTGGACAGGTGGCCACGGCCAGGCGGACGCTGCTACCGCGGCCCCACCAAACACTGCTCCCTCCTCCCCGGCGGTCACGGCGCTATTCTGTCCCAGGCCCCGTCCGCGCTGCCCGGCTGGACTGGCAGGGGCCCCTCCCCGGGGCCACGGGCCGGATCTCAGTCACTGTAGGCCACCAGCCGGCCGGGAGGCCCCCGGCCCTGCCCAGTGAGACTCGGCCCGAGCCCCTCGCCGGGACGGCTAGGAAGACACGGGCTCTGTGCTCGGCGCGGTGAGCCCCGCTGTCCCCCTCTGCCCCCGCGCGTGGACGCCAGGCCCTTGCCAGGGGACCCTGAGCGCGGCCTCTCCGAGTGTCACGGGGACAAGGACACCTACCCGACAAGGCTGCTGCAGGGCTCAGACGGGACGGACGCGCCAACGGCTACAAACGGTCACTGGAGGGTAACCGCTGCCTCCCCGCCCCCGCAGAGGAGGGCTGGGGGGGTGCAGAGGGAAGACGGGGCGGGGGGGGGGAGCACTTCTGTGACCCCCACCGCACAAAGCTCGGGGCCGCTGAGCCACCGACAGGGTTGTCTGTCTCTGGGGCCACCAGATGGCACCGCGCCAGGCGCCCCTCTCTGGGCACTGGCCCCTCCACCTCGGGACGGAAGGCGTCGTCGGGAGCTCTGCTTCTCCGACCCGGGGTGCCGGCCCGGGCGGTGCCTGCAGCTCTGCCGGCCGGAGACCCACGGCTGGGCTGCGAGGCGGTTGGCCCCACCACAACGGCCACGGGGTGTCAAAGCTTACAGAACGGCTGGAGCGATGATGACAAATAAAACAACAAGGCACGCTGCCACGGGGCTTTACGGGTGGTGACACGCTTAACGATCACAGGGAGAGGGAACTACCCTGTACCCATTGCACGGAGGGGGAAAGGAGAGGCACAGAGGGGTGAGTCCCTGGCTCTACCTTCTCCACACCCCCCTGCCCACCGTGGGCGAGCTCTTGGTGGTGACAGCAAAGGAAGGGGTCTCCGGGCTCAGGAAACAGGGGGAGAGGGGGACGGGGGACGGTGGGGAGGCTGGCTGCGGGCAGGGGGAAGGAGGGGTGGCACCCAGACTCGAGGGACAGCGAGGGAATTCTCAGAGGGCTTTCGGGGCTGCTCGAGCGACCTAGGGCGACCCCGAGCCGCTCAGGTCCAGGGAAACGGGGACGCGCTGTGTCTTTCACCTGGGAGGGACTCTCCTGACCTTGTTAAGATTCCAGAGCCCGGCTTCCCACTCACCGTTTGGGCCTCCGGTTCCCTCCCTCCCTCCCTCTGGGGCCAGCCGAGGGGGCAGGACGCCAGGTTGGCTCCGGTCAGGGTCACGCAGTGCCAGACCTGCTCGGAGCCCCTGGGCGGAGCTTCCCTGCTCTGGGCCTCAGCTTTCCCATCCGTTCACTGGGAGTGACCGGGGCTGGATGGAGACCCCCAGGGAAGACAGAGAGAGCCCTGGGCCCAAGCGAGAGGCTGCACTTCGGGGTTGCTGACCCCTGGCAGACTGTTGAGCTTCTAAACCCCGGAAGCGAAACAAAATAAGAAGGTTCCAGAGGACAGAGGCCAACCCCTTCTCTTTCATCCTTGGGGGCAGGGAGGTTGGGCGCTGTCCGGGACGCGCTGCGGGCAGCCCGGGCAGGATGGGAAGCTCTGGGCCCCTTCCCTCACCCTTCAGAGCCCAACGGGATCTGACCCCCGCCTGCTCTCTGCCTCATTCCCTTCCACTCTCTCCCGCCTTGCTCTGCAGGCTGCTAGGCTCCCTCCCACCTCAGGGCCTTTGCGCCTGCCCCCTGTCCTGATCATCGCTTCCTCAGAGCGCTCCTCAACACCATCCCTCGCGGCTGGCCCGCCCAGCACTTCATCTGAAGTGGGCCTCGCTGCGCTGCGTGTCTGCGTGTTTACCGGCTGCCCGGACCAGGCGGGCTCGTGACCCGATCCCCCAGAATAGCGCCTGGCACAGAATAAGTCCTCAGCAAAACGGGATAATACGGACAGATGAAACTCCAGCAGAGTGCAGCCAAGCCCTTCTGGGGAGCTGGAGAAGGATGGCGGGGGAGGACCCCCCCACAGCCCCATCCCCACTAGGGAGGCAGAAGGCAAAGTCACTCTCCGCCCTCCTTCCTCGGGTCCAGGGGAAACAGTCTCTGAGCCCAGACCGTCCTTCCTGCAACAGCAGCCCCAGCCTTATAAAGGACACCTCCTGCCCCTCTCGGGCTGTGGAAGCGGGTCCTGTCACTCCGTCTTAGGTGGGGACACAGGCCCAGGTTGCGGGGCCATTTGGCCTAGGTCTCCTCCTACACAGCCTCAAGCCACAGGGTCCGGCCCTGTTCGATGGCCAGCCCGGGCCCTGGGCAACGGCGTGTGCTCGCTCCCCCCCAAGGGGGCTCGGCCGCCCCATCCCATCTGCGGGCCTCCCAATCGCCTGGCCAGTCTTCCGCCAGTCTTCGGCGAGTCCCGGCCAGTCTTCCGCGAGTCCTCAGCCGGGGGCCCCGAGGGGGTCCTCTGAGGCTGTGCCCTGGGCGGGAAGGGGTCATTCCCGGAGGAAGGAGCGGCGACCGGTGGGCCCCAGGTCCAGCCGTGGGGCTGGGGGCTGGTGGCGGGAGGGGAGTCCCGATCAGCTCCCCGCTCTCCCGCAGCTGTCGCGGGGAGTCACTATGCGCACCCGGGCTCTGGGAGCGCCCCGCCGGAGAGGGACTGTAGGTGCGGCGGAGGCCGGTGGCGTCCCTAGAGCGGCGGTCCCAGGCGCCGCAGAGGGACGGGGCGCCCAGCCCCGCGGCAGGGCTTCCGGACCCGCAGCGACGGGGCTCCCCCTCCAGGTGTGGCGGGAAAGGGGACAGGGGCCCCTCCTTACCTGCGGGTCCCGGGCCGCGCTCAGGCCCCGCCGCCCGGGCCGCTCATCCACCACCGCAGGGTGCGCAGACCCGGCCAGGCCCCGGGACTCCGGCCTCCAGCGCCCCGGTAGGCGGCGGGGCAGGGAACGTCGCGCAAGAGCCGGAGGGCAGTCGGCTCCACGGAAATGGAGGATCGGCGGGAAAGGGGAACCGCGGTCAGCGCGCCGGGTCCGCCGGCCCGCAGGACACCATGCAGCCCTTCCCGGCAGCGGCGACCTGAGGGCACGCGCGTCCTTTTCGTCCAGCCAAAACTGCGAAAACAGCCACAGCCCCTACTTATAGCACGCAGGCCCGCCCCCAGCGCCCAGTAGCCTATAGACATGGAGCTACATCAAAAAGAGGGCGCAAGCCGCGGAAGAAGCCAATCAGATCGCTAAGAGGCGGGGCGACCCGCTGACCTTTTAAAGAGACAGTAGCGGGCCTTGCGGGGGAGGCAAGCCGCTTCGGGAAGCTGCTACGTATCTCACCCTGAAGGCTGCCAGGATCGTGGACCCGAGAACCGAGGACGCTGCCACCTCTTGGCCCCTGCGCCTGCCGGCTGTCAGCGGCTGTCGACAGACCCGCTCCCTCCAGCCGGCGCTCCTCCTCTGGGGCCCGACGCGGCCGGACCGTCCAGGGAGGAGCCTCCGTGGACCGCCCCCTCGCGTGCTGCCGCCTCGGGCGCCCCGCAGCGGCCGGCCTGCCGGGTGACCTTTGGTCACCTGGCCGAGGAAGGCAGGGTAAGGGACAGCCCCTCCCCCTCCCCGGGAACGACGCGTTTCCACAGCAGACCGCGCTGCCTCTACGTCCACCATCAAAGCGCACTGGCGTTACAGTGCACCATCCGGGCTTCAGACGCTAATTTTCACAACAACCTTGCAGGGCGGTTATTATTAGCCGCCTTTTCAGAGGAGGAACCTGCGGCTTCCAGACGTTAAATAACTTGCCCAAAGCCATACAACTAGGAAGGGACAAAGCCAAGACGCCCGGATTTGCACTGTCCCTCCTGCAGTCTCTAACTTCAACAGTTCTTCGGGCAAACTCCTCCGGGAAGCCTTCCCTGATTGCCCCGTCTTTGCCGTGTTCACTCCTGGCTCTCCTCACGCTGGCCCTGCGCGCTCTGGCCCCTCCTGCGTCTGAGTCGCCCTCTCCCACCCATCCCCTCCTCATTCAGCGTTCAAGCCAGGGTGCTTTCTGTTTGTTTCTTAAATATACCAAACTTGCTCCTGCCTCCCACTCTCTGCATCTGTGTGTGTGTGGGGGGGGGAGCTGGCTCCTTGTCACATGACCTCCTTGACCCGCTAGCTGAAGGGGCTGTGCAGGCGCCTCGCATAAGGCCCCTTTATTTCCTTCCCAGCACCATCGCTCGGACGTGATTATATTCATTTACTCGCTTCCTAGCTCATCAGCCACGCTCCGCTCGGAATGTCAATGTCACGAGGACAAAACCATGTTTGTCACTTTCCTCGCAATTTCCCGCGGCCGACTCGGTGCCTGGTGCGAGTCGTAGACACCCGCTTTATCACGGTCACCTCGAGGCACATGCCCAGTGATAAGACGCTCACTTCACTGTTGGGCCGGGACGCGATGGGCCCCGTTCTCCTGAAACAGGAGAAGGTTAGGAAGTCACCTAACTTCCCTTCCAGGGACTGTCCCAGCCTGGACTATGGTCGGCGTGCACAGTCCCCGTAGTAGCCAGGAGGGGCCGGGCCCAAGCTGACGCCTGCCTTCCTGAAGGGGCCGTGGGGAGTCAAGGTCAAGCCCGGGGATTGCTGGGAAGCAAAGAACATCATCGCTGCCCACATTGAATCGGCAGAATCAAGTCCTAGGCCGCTCCTCACCTCTAGGGGGCAGCAAGCTTCCCTCCTACATGTTCCGGGAAGGAGAAATGGAATATCCCGTGACCAGGCGTAAAGAATGCCTTCCCTGTACCTTTTTCTGCTTTTTTAAGACAAAGGTACAGAGCTCCCGGGGCCGGGACATCGCTGTTACCATCGCAGCGCGCACTTCTGCATTCTCTGAGTTGTGGGCCGCGCATCTAGGTTTCCGAAGGATTTCAGCTGTGCACTAACTGGGGGTGTCTTCAGGGAAGAATCGGCGTCTTATTCACCGTGGTATCCCCCACCTACGGGCCCGAGTGTGGCATCAGCGAAGCTCGAGAAGGGGTAGTTTACCAAACAAAGATCAGGCCCCCGAGTTCCGTCCCTGGTCCTACGCTAGGCTCAGGGGCGCTCACCGCCTCTAGGCCGTGGCTGCCGCACCGCCTCTAGGCCGTGGCTGCCGCAGACCTGGGATCCGTGAAAGCGATGGAAATCTAAAAGCCACAGGAACGACACGACGGCGCTCGGCGGTCAGAAGCAAAGTCCGTACAACTGTCGCGCGGCCATCGAGGCCAAAGGAGCAGCCAGGAAGGCTGACGAGATCTCGGGATGACGGGCGAGCTCGGTCGCTGGCGGGGTGCCCACAGCGGTTCCTGGGTCTGTGTGAGGAGAGTTTTCGCAGAGGTAAAGGTCAAGCGAAAGCCCCTGAAACTCGCCTCCTGCCCGCGTCTCTCAGCCAAGATAATACGTTAAAAACACAATGTCACCGGGCAGGGGAAATGCAGAGATGAGCGCTCCTCGGAGACCTAGAGCCTACGGAGTTGGGGAGGGACCCCCAACGGACTGGTCTTTAAAAGACGCAGAAAATGGTAGCGGCTGGCTACAAACTCAGCCAAGTAGTAGCCCCAGTTACAGCTTCCGCACCGGTGTCACCGCACGAATCCGCATGGCTTCAGGGACCCAGAGGCCGGACTCCCCCTTCACCACTCATCTCAGGAACCACGGACGGACGTTCACAGAGAGGGACGGTCGTTCCCATTGACGGTCTCGCCCCAGGCCACGGCTCGCTCTCCGACCTTGGTCCTGTGGCCCGGAGGGCCCTGGCCACCTGGCCGTTGGACAGAACAGCGCGGTGACATCCTACTCATCGGGCTGGCTGGACGAGAGGGAACGAGTAAACGAAGACCTCGAGCGACCGATGTGGTTCCGAAGGCGGAAGGTAAACCCCGTGACAACGCGGGGGCTTGCCACGACAGTGGCGTTTAGTGGCCTGGAACGTCCCAGAACGTCCCTTCCAAAGCGAAGGACACACGACGGCATCTCGAATACCCCATCGCGGGGAAGGAAGCACAACGCGAGAACCCGCTCTTTGGGATCGGAAGGCAGTCTATGCTACCCCCGAGGGTCCTGCTCTGACCCACACAGCCCCGGATGACATAAAAGCCTCCGGCTTGGAGCGAGGCGTGTAGCAGGAAAGAGCCGTCCCGTGGACCACAGCACCCACGGACCCTATCACATCAGAGGCACAGATGCTGCGTACAGACGCAGGGGAGAGTTTACGGCAAGCCCTGGGGGGAACCCCATAACGTACGCCCCTGCGGTTCTAGAGCAAGGCCAGGCCGCCTACCGCAGAGAATTATACACCCCTTCCAAAAGCAATTCCGCTCGGCGGCTGGACCCTGGTGGGAGGTAACTAACGGCCATCGGTGACCATAAGGCCAGAGCCGCCCCTAATGCACCCCGTTCCGTCAGGCTGGCTAAGTGGTAAGTTCAGGCGGGCCCCGCAGATTAGAAGCGATCCGCTGTAGCTCTCCGTCATCCACCCCCTGTCGCGCCAGCGCCTCCCCGCTCATTCACACCTATGACCTGTTCGGACCCGCTGACAAGGGAAAAAGGCTAAGCTCGTTCGGAAGTGAGTTGGCTCCTTGTCAGATGTCTCACAGGCCTCCCGCGCCCTCCAGTTCACCTGCTCTGAGCAAAGCCAGCTGCCAGGCGCGGAGATGGAGAGGCCCACCTGGCAGGGAAGCAAGGAGACCCCCGCCGGCCCAGGAGCCGGTGTGGAACGGAGTCCTCATCTGGCAGGCTGGGAGGAACCGGTTCCTGCCACATGAGGCGGCTTGGAGGCGGATCCTTCCCAGGCTGAGCCTTTCCCATGAGACTGAGCCCCCCCTCTCGCCCCCCGCCAGCATCTCGACGGCAGCAGCACCGGGAGAGAGACCTTGAGGCAGCGACGCCCAGCTAAACCACAGCCAGATCCCAGACCCCTAGACGCTTCGAGAACACGCGGTCATTGCTTTAAGCCTCTGGCGTCCAGGACAATTTGCTAGGAGGCGACAGATAACCAATCCAGTCCCATCCGCCGTCTCGTCTCTGGCTTTTCCTCCCAGTGTTCCACCTCCTGCCCAGAACCCCTTGTTGGTGCCTCCTCTTACAGTTTCCCAGGTCCCCTCCACCTCCTTTCAAGACAGTCCACAGCTGCCCAAACGCCCTCTCCAGCTCCAGACCCGAGCATCAAATGACCTCCTGGCTACCTCCACTCGGGGCCATGTTCAACACATGGAGGAAACACAAAGAGGAAACATCCTCCTTGCCCCCCAAATCCGTCTTCCCTCTGAGCTCCCCATCTCAGAGGTGGTGCCATCATCCACCTAGACTCCCAAGCCAGAATCCTGGTGTCATCCTGGAGGCCGCCCTTTTGCTGCCCTGGACACCCAACGCCGATAAGATTCTTTCTCCTAAATATCTCTGGGGTATTTCCAGGCCTTATCATCCCTCCCGCATCTACACTGCGTTCCATCCGGAGACGCTTCCCCACTGCGGTGCTCGCCGAGGGACCTGCCCTGGCTCGAGCCGCCTGTAACTGGAGAAAGGCCAGCAACGGTCTCCAGTTTGGTTCAATCCACCACCACCCGGGAGCAGCCTGAGGGCTTCTCCTTTCCCGGCGGTCGCCAGCTGTGTAACCGAAACTACAGGAATGCTTAGAGATCCCCGGGGTGCCGCGCTCCTACACATTCACGGCTCCGACGTCCTTTGTATCCGGAACGTCTCCGTATCTTTGTTTCCCTGAGTCAAAATAACGCCCACTGGAGCATCAAATGCGGCCTCCTACAATCCGGGAGCTGTTGCGGGGCTTGAAGAATTCAGCCTGAGCTCTTGGGGTCGTTGAAACAGACTTTCTGTTCCTAAGACCCCAGGAAACAGGGCTCTGGGACTCGGTTGCCCCATCTGCAAAATGTCCACAGGGTGACCAAGGTCCCGCAGGCAGCAGGTGGCGCTGGTCCTCGCTGCCACCCCCGCCCGCCTCCCTGCCGGCAGCTCCAGCTCCCACACCTTTGCCGGTCGAAGCGCTGAGAACCGTAACGGGAAGATCGCGCAGGCGGGGGGAGCCTCGGGGGCGTGGGCGGGGCCCCGGAGGCGTGGGCGGGGCCTCCCCCTCTGGCCCGCCCCTCGCGCACGCAGACGAGGCCGACGTCACGACGCCGGGTTCTTGCAGCCGCTTCCCGGGCTCGGGCGGGTCACGTGAGGCGCTTTTCGCGCGAAAACTTGGTGTTGCCGGCGCGGCGGCGGCGAGCGTGGCGCTGCGATGGCGGTGAGCGCGCGGGTGCAGCCCCGCGGACTGCGCGTTGGCCGTGCGGGGGGGGGGGCGCGGGCGCGGCGGGGGGGCGCGGGCGGTCCCCGCGAGCGCGCACGTCCGCGTGGGGCACCGGGGGGCGCGCGCCGGGGGGCTGGGGCGGGGGGCTCGGGCGCTTTCGCCGCGCTCGGTCCCGCCGGGACGGGCCCTCCGGGTGACGCGGGGTCCCTGGGCTCTGGCCTGGAGCCGACTTCTCCCCTGTACTCGTCTGTCGCGGGGTGTGCGAAGCCGGGGGGCGGGTGGTGGGGCGGCCCGCGCCGAGCCGGGAGCTCGGAGGTCCGTAACCCGAGCTAAGCGAGCGGCCCGTCCCCAGCCACTACCGTCATCGTCTCCCCCACCCCCCGCACATGCTTGCGGGGGCGCCCCCTCCCCCGTGCCTGGCGCCGGGCGTGCACACGACAGATAAGGGCCCCCATCTTCGTGCACGTATCTGGTCTTTTTTTGTCCGTTTGTCTTTATTTATCGTCTCCTCTGCGCCAGTCTGTAAGTTCCAGATGTCTTACGTCTTAGTACGCTCTTGGATTGTTTCCCTGTCGCGGTGGCTTGCATAGTGTGGGTGCTTTAATGGGGCGGGGGTGGGGGCGCGCTCACGGGAGAGGGATGCTGGAGGAATAGAGAAACAGGCACGTAAACAAAGGAGGTGTCCTTAGTGACTCGTCCTGGAGAAGGGAAATGGGAGTGGGTGGCTGCAGTGTTTGAGGAAGGGAACCCGGAGCTGGTCCCTCCGCGCCCTTGGCTCCGCCCACAGGAGAGCATTCCAGGCAGAGAGAACAGCAAGGGCACGTCTGGAGGCTGGACTGGGTTTGGAGGGGGAGTGGGGGGACAGGGTTACAGGCGGAGAGGGCCGTCCTATAGGAAGCCAAGTCAGCCCTCACGTCCCGGTCCTCCCTCGCAGGAATCCTCCGAGTCCTACACCGTGGCATCCAGCCCGGCCCGGCGGCCGCTGAGCGACCCCCTCGCTTCCAGCCCCGGGCGCAGCTCCCGCCGCGCGGACGCCCTGACCTCCAGCCCCGGGCGCGATCTTCCCCCTTTCGAGGATGAGTCCGAGGGACTTCTGGGGACGGAGGGACCCCTGGAGGAAGAGGAGGAGGATGGAGAGGAGCTCATCGGAGACGGCATGGAGAGGTATTGTTGTTCAGGGCCGGGCACTCCGCGGGGGCGCTTGGCCGAGAGCCCGTCCTGGGTCCCGTGACCTTGCTTTGGGTGCAGGGGGAGCAGAGGAATGAGAGATGGGTTCACCGAGCCCCGGCGAACATTTATTAGGCCTGATCTGTCCCAGGCGCTGAGTTAGGTATTTTCACACTTATTTATGAATCCGGAGTGAAGGTGGTGAGGCTTACACCGGTGAAATGGTGGATACTCGCTCTGTGGGGGAGCAGGGTCACACCCCCCCGTACCTGCCCCCGGGGTTCTGGTAGTTGACTTGCGTGAATGCCCAGGAGCCCTACGGAGACCCTCCTTTGGCACCGTCTGTTACCCTGCCTCAGGGGTTCCCCCGTGTGGGGTGTTTGAGAGGACCCAGCCCATGGACTGAGCCACCCGGGGGACTTGCCAGGGCACTCTGGACCTTTCGGATCTTTGCGTGTAGCATCATAACCCTAGATGGTGAGATTGGCGTCACGATGGCAGAAATTGGGAGTCTTGGGACGGCCGCTCTGCAGTTTCTACATGAACATATGTTCTCCATTCTCTGGGGCGTTTGTCTGGGGATGGAATGGCTGGCTCGGATGGTGACCGTGGCCGATCTTGTGTTTTCTAGATTCTAGTTGGTTGGCAGACAGTGCAGTATCGGTTTCGGGAGTAGAGCTCAGTGATGCATCACTCACATACAACACCCAGCGCTCATCCCGAGCGCCCTCCTCGATGCCCGGCACCCGTCTAGCCCATCCCCCATCCACGTCCCTCCGTCAACCCTCAGTCTCGTCCCAATAAGAGTCTCTTAGGGTTCGTGTCCCCTCTCTTTTTTTTTTAAAGCCCCCTCGCATATGTTCGTCTGTTTTGTTTCTTAAATTCCAGCTATGAGTGAAATCGTATGGTACTTCCCTGTCTCTGACTTATTTCGCTTAGCGTGATACCTTCTAGCTCCATCCATGTTGTAGCAAAGGATTTCATTCTTTCTGATCGCTGAATAATATTGTGTGCGTGCGTGTGTGTGTGTGTGTACATACACACAGCTTAATGCTTCATTTTGCCGTCCAGTTTTCCCAACACTATTTGTTGAAGAGACTTTTTTTTTTTTTAACGTTTATTTATGTATTTTGAGAGAGCGTACGCACAGGAGCGGCGAGGGGGCAGAGGCAGGGAACTGCCAGCACGGAGCCCCACACGGGGCTCAGACCCACGAACCGTGAGATCGTGACCTGAGCTGAAATCAAGCATCAGATGTTCAACGTCTGAGCCACCCAGGCCAAGACCGTCTTTGTCACCGTTGGATAGATAGTCTTGCCTGCTTTGTCAGAGATTAGTTGCCTATAGAGTCGTGGGCCTGTTTCTGGGTTTTTTCTTCTGTTCCGTTGACCTACGGGTCTGTTTTTGTACCAAGCGCTTAATCTTTTGAGGAACCGCTGGACTGTTTTCCAAAACTTCCACCATTTTGCATTCCTACAAGTAGGGTCTGAGGGTTCTAGTTTTCTCCAGTTCCTGCCAACACCGTTATGTCTTGGTTTTGGATGATAGCCATCCTAATGGGTGCGACGTGCTGTCTTGTTGGGGTTTTGATGTGCCATCCTGTGATGATTAATGACGTGGAGTGTCTTTTTATGAGCTTATTGGCCGTTTATCTTTGGAGAAACGTCTGTTCCCATCCGCTACCCATTTTATGATTAGAGTGTTTGACTTTTCAGTATCGGGTTGTAAGCGTTCTTAAAATTTATTCTCTGTACAGGTCCTTTATCAGATACGTAATTTGCAAATCTCTTCTTCTCCATCTGGTTTTTTTTTCTGAACGGTGTCTTTTGAGCTACGAAAGCTTTTAATTTTGATTAAGTTCCATTCCTCGATGTTCTTCTGGACCAGTTAGAATTTCACGGAGGACCGAGAGTTTCACGCATCTCGCGTGACTTACAATTCTCGAAGAGCGAGGCAAGTGCCCTTTAACTGAGCACATTTAAGAATTTGGAAATGGATCCGCCCAGAAACGTACCCGGCTCTCGGATCTGTTTCTGGTGACAGGGCTGTGGGGTTGCTTATTCTGAGTTTACTACAAAAAAAATGGGGGAGGGGGCAGTTCCTCCAATCACACTTGAAAAAGGGAGAATTCCAGAAGATCATCTTGGGGCATGGGGTAGTGCGGTATCGGAGAACGGGCCCATGTCTCTGCTGAGCGACTCTTGCCCAAAGCCCCCCCCCCCATCCTGTTTCCTCATCTTCCAATGGAGCAGTGATGCCCGCCTCCCCGAACTGCAGGGGGAGAGCGTGCTTCAGTCCCGGTGGGTTCTGTGTTCAGGCGGCACCCCCCCTTCAAAAGTCTGAGAGGCGACGGTGGAAAATGAGTCCTTGATGGTCTTAAGAGCAGCTGCGACGGCCGGGCCAGCGTGCAGGGGTTTCGGAGAGGCTGGTTTGACTGATGTCAAGAGATGACCTTCCCGGGACTTCCAGGGGCTCGAGGCGGCACCGTCTGGGAGGGGGCAGAGGCGGGGAGCATTTCCGCCCTGTCGGGGGGCCGGGGTTGGCCGCCTGAAGGTTTCGGGGTCCCTCCAATTCCTGTTTCTTCCTGGACGCTCCAAGCTGTCTGGACACCTCCTGTCCCCCCTTTTTCTTTAATGGTGGTGAAATCCACATGATACAGAATTTCCCGTCCTAAAGTGTCCAGTTCGGTGGCACCGAGTGCACGCGCTGTCGTGCGGCCCTCTCCACCCCCCGTCTCCGGAACTTTTCCTTCCCTCCCAACTGAATCCTGCAGAACGTGTCCTTTCATGACTGGCTCCTTGCGCTGAGCCCGTCGTCCTCAAGATTCACCCGTGTGTAGCATGTGTCAGACTGGGTTTCCTTTTGAAGACCGAAATACACTCCGTCGTGTACACAGACCAAGACTCTTCTGGTCTGCCCAGCCTGGGGCTCCTGACCCTTCTGGAGCAGGCCCAGCTCCCGGGCGGTGTGTGTGTGTGTGTGTTTGTGGGGGGGGGGGGGTGTTGCGTGTTTCATAACTCACAGGCTCCGTTCCGGGCTCTCGCAGGGACTACCGGGCCATCCCAGAGCTGGATGCCTACGAGGCCGAGGGACTGGCCCTGGACGACGAGGACGTCGAGGAGCTGACGGCCAGCCAGAGGGAGGCGGCGGAGCGGGCCATGCGGCAGCGTGACCGCGAGGCCGGCCGCGGCCTGGGCCGCATGCGCCGCGGGCTCCTGTACGGTAGGTCTGCAGGGTCGCGCGGCCGGCGCTGGCTTCCGGAGCCTCCGGGGGTGGGGGGGTGGCTGGGCACGGCCGCACCTCACGGGGTCCGTCTGGTCCCCAGACAGCGACGAGGAGGACGAGGAGCGCCCCTCCCGGAAGCGCCGCCAGGTGGAGCGGGCCACGGAGGAGGGCGAGGAGGACGAAGACATGATCGAGAGCATCGAGAACCTGGAGGACCTCAAGGGCCACTCCGTGCGCGAGTGGGTGAGCATGGCGGGCCCGCGCCTGGAGATCCACCACCGCTTCAAGAACTTCCTGCGCACCCACGTGGACGGCCACGGCCACAACGTCTTCAAGGAGCGCATCAGCGACATGTGCAAAGGTGCGGCCGCCGGCGTCGCCGCCGCCTCCCCGCGCACTCCGGCCGCCTGGCAGAGCTGTCCCGCGGGAGGCCGTGGGCCCGGGCCTGTGGCCTCGCGGTCAAGGGAGCCGGGCGGTGCAGGGAATGCTGGGTAACTGGCCCGTGGCCGGCCGGGAGCTGCCTCCTGAAGCCGCAGACGCCTGTCCCCTAGGCGGATACCAGATGGTTCCGTGAGCACGTTTCTGTGTGGCCGAAAGTGCATTTAAAATTTTTTTTTTTAATGTTTGTTTATTTTTGAGAGACATAGAGGCACAGCGTGAACAGGGGGAGGGCAGAGAGAGAGGGAGACACAGAATCCGAAGCAGGCTCCAGGCTCCGAGCCGGCAGCACAGAGCCCGACGCGGGGCTCGAACTCACAGACCGGGAGATCATGACCTGAGCCGAAGTCGGACGCTCAACCGACTGAGCCACCCAGGCGCCCCCAGAAGTACATTTTAAAGCAGGCGTGCGGATTTTGGCTCCCCGCCGTCGTGGGTGACACGGTTTGTCCCCTGGTTGCCTTCGTGGCCCTCCTGGGCGTTTTGAGCCTGCAGCCCTCATGTAAAAGGCACCCCGTGCGTATGACTTCAGTGGACATGGGTCTGCGCCACGCCGTGTCACGTCCGCGGTTCACAGACGGGCCAGCTGAGGCTCAGGATGCGTCGCCGGCCTGAGTCCCGTCGCTAAAGCCGGCCAGCCTTAGAAGTCCGGGCCGGGGCCGCGGCCGCATGTCCGGGATCCGGGCGGGCGGGCCTCCCCCTCGCGCAGGGAGAGGGAAGTTGCCCGCTGTGTCCGCGGCCGAGCCCTGTGCTCAGTCTTCACTCTCGCCGCCTCCAGAGAACCGCGAGAGCCTGGTGGTGAACTACGAGGACCTGGCGGCCCGGGAGCACGTGCTGGCCTACTTCCTGCCCGAGGCCCCCGCCGAGCTGCTGCAGATCTTCGACGAGGCCGCGCTGGAGGTGGTGCTGGCCATGTACCCGAAGTACGACCGCATCGCCAGCCACATCCACGTGCGCATCTCCCACCTGCCGCTGGTGGAGGAGCTGCGCTCGCTGCGGTGAGCCCGGGGCGGGGCTTGGGCGCCCGGTCCTCAGCACCCCAGGCAGGGCCTTGGAGGCATGGGTGGGCTGGCGTCGGCCGAGGAGGGAGCCCTCACCTGCTCGGGCGCCGGCGCCTGAGGGGATCGGGATGGCCCCGGGTTTCCTGGACCCAGCTCTCTTGTGGCCCTGAGCTCTGGAGCGCACGCGTCTGGCCTCCGGGCCTCTGATACGCGCGCCCTCGTCCCCGCAGGCAGCTGCACCTCAACCAGCTGATCCGCACCAGCGGGGTGGTGACCAGCTGCACCGGGGTCCTGCCGCAGCTCAGCATGGTCAAGTACAACTGCAACAAGTGCAGCTTCGTGCTGGGGCCCTTCTGCCAGTCCCAGAGCCAGGAGGTGAAGCCGGGCTCCTGCCCCGAGTGCCAGTCCGCCGGCCCCTTCGAGGTCAACATGGAAGAGGTGAGAGGCCGCCCCGTGCCTGCTGTCGGCTGCTCTTCCGTCTGCGCAGGATGGAAGGACAGAAGCGTGGCCTGGCCACACCCCGAGGCAAACCGGGTCTACCCGGCTACCCGATTAGCTTGGCCTGCGTGGTGTTTTTCTAGAATTTCAGCCGACATTTTAAGCAGATAGTTTTGTTTAAAACATCAAAGTTGATGGTTTTCTTTAAAAAAATGAGAAGAGCCGGCCAAACTGGGCTCGCTTCCTGTCTGGCTGCACGCTTAGCAAGGCGCCTGCCTTCCCGTCCCTCACCCACGCGGGGCCTCCCCTTGACCTTCCGGGTACCTGCCTCTCTGACGGCCTCACGGCGGGGGCCTCTCGATGGGGACTGCCTCCCACACTGCCGGGCCGTATCAGGAGGCCCTGCTGCAGGTCTCTGGGCCGTTCGTACAAATGACTTCATCCGTAGAGCGGGGGTCGTCACAGCACCTGCCGGGGACACCCAGATCCCAATGAGTCGGTGGAAATAAGAATCGTGTCTGTTCTCCTCCTCGTGGGGCCCCGGCCAAGGTCAGGGGGCGTAGTAAGTCAGCGTTTGGAGGGGCGCAAGGGCGGCCAGGCAGAGACGGGCCCCCGTGACCTCCGGCGGTGCCCCACAGACCATCTACCAGAACTACCAGCGCATCCGGATTCAGGAGAGCCCCGGCAAAGTGGCGGCCGGCCGGCTGCCCCGCTCGAAGGACGCGATCCTCCTCGCCGACCTGGTGGACAGCTGCAAGCCGGGAGACGAGATCGTGAGTGGCCCGGGGCCGGCCGGAGGGTGCCGGGTTGCTAGGGAAACGGGTGTGGGCGTCCGTGGCGCCGAGAGGGTTGCGGCAGCGGGGGCATCGGCCGAGGCTGGGCCTTCCGGCAGCGGGAGGAAGCCGTTTACGTCCTTGTACCGGACTGGCGGGTCGGAACGTGGGATTTCCTAGTTTTGCTTTGGTCGTCTGGGCTGGTCGTCTGGGCTACTCGTCTCGGGGTGCGGCGCGGAGGATTTGGGGACGACGGAGGCGGAGGGGCGGGGTCCCCGCCCCCGGGTCTGACCCCGGCTGGCCCTCTGGCTTGTCTCCCCTCCCCCAGGAGCTCACCGGCATCTACCACAACAACTACGACGGCTCCCTCAACACGGCCAACGGCTTCCCCGTGTTCGCCACCGTCATCTTAGCCAACCACGTGGCCAAGAAGGACAACAAGGTGGCCGTGGGGGAGCTGACCGACGAGGACGTGAAGATGATCACCAGCCTCTCCAAGGACCAGCAGATCGGGGAGAAGGCAGGTGGAAGTGCGGGCGGGATCGCCGTGCTCCCCGAGGAGGCTGGGGGCCCGCCGCCCCCGAGCCATGGCCTCCATCCCCGGTCCTGGAGTCTGGGCTCCCTCCCTCGTTCTTTCGCTTCCCAGCGTCCGTTTGGAAAGCTTGCCTAGGTGGGGGGCCTGGAGCCCCACCCGCGCGGGGGGCCTGGAGCCCCACCCACGCGGGGGGCCGCGGTGAGGAGTCGGTGGAACGAGCGGAGCTCGGGCTCCCAGCTCAGTCAGGCAGCAGCAGGAGGGTGCTCCCGCTGCCAGGCTCCTCCCCACGCCGGGTTCTCTAGGAAGGATGCTTCCCCGACGTGCTTTCGGGGTTGGCTTCGTTTTAATTGTGGATGTCGTCACGGAAGGCGGGGAGCTGGGGATGTTCGTCTCACTCAGCTGGGGCGTCGTCGCTCAGGTCCCAGGTCGTGGAGTGTCCTCCTCGAGCTCACGGCCGTCCCCGTCTGTTTTCCTCCTCTCCTCCCGGTCGGGGTTTAACGCACAACGGCCTCTTCTTGCCCCTGCGCCTCTCCTGAGGAGCCAGACCCTTGGGTCACAGCTTCCGTTCGGCTTGTTTGCGTGACGCCTCTGTCACCTCCACCTGGGCCACTGAGATTGGGGGGACCACCAGGAGGCGGGTGTCGTCCCAGCCCTGGGTGGACACGACTTCCCTCGGCCAGCACACTCCGTCCTCGGGTCCGGTTCTGGCCACGGTCGAGGATCCCGGAGGGAAGTCTGGCTCAGTCCTCGCCCCCATGGGGCTCGTAGTCATCAGGGCCGGCGCCGCGGGAAGACAGCTGCAGCCCACGATTCTGTGGGTCCTGCTCTAACCAGCGGGAAGTCAGTGTTCTCAGACTCTGCGTGAGTGTTTGAGCCAGTCGCTCCGGGAACAGTGACCCGTGTGTGCCTGTGACCTGGCACGCACTAGCTGTGTTTACGTGCTGTGCGCCCGACCTGCCGAGGGAGCCGCGTGCTTCTAGAACCTTCTGCTTAGCACTCGTCTCCCCCTCTGCTTCAGCTCTCGGCCGCTGCTCTCCCGCTCTGTCAAGGAGACGAGGACAGCCGCAGATGAGAGCGTGGGACACAGGACGTACTTGGCTGACACGAGGCTTCGGACAAGGCGGTCCCCGTGTGTGCCGTGTGCCCCCGGCTCCCGGGGCTGCTCGCAGTTGCCCTAACGCGGAAGGCTGTCACACTTCGGTGCTGGTAGCTGCTGTCTCGTCTGCCTCCTTGTCCGCGTAGCTGACGGACTTTAGGCACACGCGTGTGGGCATCCGTGTACTGACTGCTCCCTTTAGGGTCCACCTGCACGCTTACCTGTACGGGGACCTCAGGGTTAGAGAGGGTGACTTCTACAGAGAGGTCCCGTATTTATTTTTAATTTTAGACCGAGCGCAGTTCGGGGGAGGGGCAGAGAGAGAGACAGACAGACGCTGAAGCAGGCTCCCCGCCCCGTATAGAGACCAGCTCGGGGCTGGATCCCATGACCCTGGGATCGTGACCTGGGCTGAAATCAACAGTCGGATGCTCAACCGGCTGAGCCACACCCGCGCTTGGCTGAGCCACACCCGCGCTCCTAAAGCGAAGTCCCTGAGAAGGCTCTAGAGGGGATTCGTCGGGAGGATGACCTCTGTGGAGGACCCGTTGCCCAGCCCCGTGGGGAAGGGGGGCCGGGCGACGCAGGGGAGGGTGGAGCCGCACCGGCTCCGCCTTTAGTCCCGGCGGGGCGGCTGTTTTCACCGAGGACTTGTTCAGAGACGGAACCCGCACAGCGGTTTTGGGGAACAAACGGAAAGAGTGCGTGACGGGCAAGACCCCAAAACGAGGGGGCTCTGGGACTGAAGAAGCCCCAGGTGTGCGGATTGGTGGCCTGCGGGCCGCCTGCCGACGGGTTTTGCCCAGTTGGTACGTGGTTCTGTTTCCTTTTCTTTTTAGTTCGCTTTTGTTTTTGAATTAGTTATCGTCGTGAGGAGGCCGCGCGGTGTCACCTAAAATCTGGGAGCCCGGGTTCGCGGCCTTCCAAGCGTCCGTCAGTGCCGGGGCTGGGTTTCTGTCCAGCCGGGACCGAGGGGAGCCGAGGGGCCCCTGCCCTGGGAGATGGGGCGGGCTCCCTGCCGTCCGGCCCCGCCGCCTGCCCCTCCGTCCTCTGCAGCCCGAAGACCTCGAGTTGGCAAAAACCCCGCTCGCCTTCCCGGGGCGTTCGATTTTGGGTGCCCTGGCCGCTGGTAGAGAGATACCTCTACCCACGTACGTCAAGGGCCGTGTGTCGTGCCTGACACTTGGATTTTAACGAACTCAGGCCGAAGCCAGACTCTAGGTTTGGTGCGGCGTAGATGGGCCGCTCGCACCCGGGAGGGAGGACGAGATGAGGGCGGCAGGCTCCGCGGGCAGAGTCGTCAGAGTCCGCACGAGTGTGCACACGCCAGCGCTCCACCGCGGGGTGCTCGGCGCTGGCTGTTCGGCGCGTCCGTACGGAAGTTACGCTGTTTGTACAAACGTGGCTGGGTGTGTGGAGAGTGTAAAGGACCGTAGGGAGCTGAGCACGGTCTCGGTTCTCGGTGGCTGTGCAGGGGCGGGGGGGGGCTCGCCCTCGCTCCGTGGCTGGTGTTGGGTATTCTCGGTGGCTGTGCAGGGGCGGGGGGGGGGGTGGGCTGGACGGGAGCAGCGCCTGTTCTCCGTACTGAGAGTTAAGAGCACGAGCTGCAGATTCAGAGGAGTCTGGGCTCGGGGCCTGCCTCTCTCATGTGGGAACAGACGGTTGTCTGGCCAGAGCCTTGGTTGGTTTGTGACGCGGAGGCCCCAGGATCTGAGGGTTAGACGGAATGCTTCATGACGGGGTCATTCCTCGGCAGGCCCGGGGTTAGTTCTGCCCTTCTTACGGGGCGTTAAGGTTGCCCCTTACCCTCGGGGACCAGCTGGGCCAGTGGCAGGGCAGCTGCCCTCCAGTCTGCGGGAGGCCCGTCCGGGTGCAGTGGGTGCTTGGCGGTGGGAGTGCTTGCTGCGGGAACGGCCTGGGTGAGGAGAGGTCGGGGCCGGGCGGCCTTGGCACAGCCGCAGGACGCACGCGGGGGCGAGCCATCCGGGGCCGTGTCTCCTGACATTCCCGGCACAGTTGAGGGTTAGAGTACCGAGCACTAAGCACCTGCCTGACGCCGTCTAGGTAATTTCCAGGTGACAACAACAGCCCTGTAACGGAGGTGTCCCGTGGACCTGTTTTATCGGTGGATAAACCGAGGCCCGGGTTGCTTAGGCCTCCACGCCGCGTGGCTGCTGTGGGCAAAGCCAGGATCCGTCGGGCGGGCTGCTCTCTGCTCCCTCTCCCTGCGTTCCTGCAGCTGGCGGGGGCGGGGCACGCCCGTGTGCATACTTGCTTCCGGGGAGTTCTGCGGCGCCCCAGCTCAAGTCCTGACCCCACGGCTAAAACTCGATCACACAAACGTCCGGCTGTAGGCGCGGAGCGGCGCAGGGAGCCCCGCGTGTCCGTCCCCCGGCCCCACCGGTGGCCGGAGTCCGAGCCCTGTGGCCTCCCGTCTCGGCCCACTCCCCTCACTGCCGGGAAGCCAGTTTCCGACGCGGCTTCTGCGACCGAGGGTCTCACAGGTCACCCTCTCTGCTGAACCCAGCCCGGCTCCGGGGCCACACTCGAGGAACTAACGCGCGGTTCTGATCCGCCAGGCGGGTGGCCGGGCTCCTCCTTTCCCCGATTGTTCTACCTTTGTCTTTACTTGAAAGTGCCCTGGAGGTGACCCCCGGGAAGGCCCGCACGTGGCGATGGAGCAGGCTGTGTCTTAAGTCTCATCTCCGTTTTCTTTGTTTGCAATTTTTTTAAGGTTTTACTTATTTATTTGAGAGAGAGGACGAGTGGGGGAGGGACAGAGAGGCGGGGACAGAGGATACAAAGCGGGCTGTGCCGCCAGCAGAGAGCCCGACGTGGGACTCAAACTCGAGAACCACGAGACCGTGACCTGAGCCCAAGTTGGGCGCTTAACCGACGGGGCCACCCAGGCGCCCTCTTGGAATTGTTTTGTGGAACATTCTGGATCGTCTGCCTGTTGAGTTTCCCACGGTCTGGTGTTGCCGGCATGTGCTCGTTGAGCGTGCTTGTGGGCCACCTGCTTTCCCTGAGTTGTCGCTGAGCTGAGCCTGCCTGGCCGGTCTCCAGGTCCGTGTGGTTTTTCTCCTCGGGCAGGGCCACGGCGCGCCTGTGTCCGAGGCCTGCGTTCCCACCGGGGACACGTGCCGTGTCTCTGCGGCGTCTGCAGCCACACGGGCGAAACTGTGCATCCGTGAGGGGTTTCACGTGGGGGTCTTGGGGTCCCACGTCCTCCTCCGCTGATTTTCTGGAATGCAGCTCCGTGGGGAAGCTTGTCCCTGTCGACGACGGGACTAGCCCAGGGCGGAGGTCCGGCAGGACGCGCAGGACGGCGAGGCTTCCCCTTCGCTTACCAGCTTTCAGGATAAGGAACGGTCCCCTCCTGGGGCGACCTCGGAGCGCCATTACAGATGCACGGGTCTCAGTGTCCTTGAGGCTCCCGCCGGTGGCCAGCGTGTCCCTCTAGTGGCCAGTACGAAGCCTGTCACGTCGGCTCCTGAGTCCTGGCGGCGTGACCCCACTTCTCTCTGCCGGCGTTCTTCTTCCTCTTGAAAATAGGACGCTGGCCTGTGTCCGGGTAGCCCCGTGGGACGTAGGCTGTTCTCTCGGTGGGAATCGGTACTTGGAGACGCAGCCTCCCCCGTGCCCCCCGTGCCCGGGCGGCCGTGCGCCAGTTCATGCCACATGTCCTCCCCTGGCCGAGTCCTGCGGGGAACGTCAGGGCCGAGGAGGGAGCCAGCAGCAGCGTCCGTGCGGAACCGACCTCCGCTCCTGACTTACTACCTAGAATCCCGGCAGGAGGCATTTCTGCCGTGGCGCCGGTGGTTCTGCAGGTGCCTCTTTCCAGAAGGACCTGCTGGTCACGCCGTCTCCTGCAGGGTGGAGGGCAGCCGTGCGTGGGATAAACCGCTGACCGCTGGCTCCGGCTCTAGGAATCGGATTTCCCCCACCTTCCCGTTTCCAGGGAGCCCAGAGGGGGCGGTGCTTGTGCCCGGCCGCCCCTCCCCACCCCCCAGGGCAGGCAGGACGGCTGGGGCAGGCCCAGAGGGCGGGCGGGTCTCCCCCAGGGTTTTCGGGCTTGGGTCTGCCTGCCTCAGCGCCTCCTCCCCCCCCCCCCCCCCCCCCCCCGGGGCTGCCGCACCATCGGCCTCCACCTTGGCGTGACCCGTGAGGGGGGAAGGGCGTGTATGCAGCGCTTCTGCGGAGCCCCTCCACGCAGAGGGCAGGGCAGAGGGCAGGTGGGGAGCGGTAACAGCAGGGAGAGCTGGACGCGGCTTCCCACCGGCAAGACGTTTCTCTGATTCTCCGGTTTTATCTCCGTTTTATGTTGTTTCAAAGCTTATGGTGCTTTTATTTGTTTCTTTTTTAGAGAGTGTGTACGCACGGGGTGGGGGGGGTGGCGCGGGGAGAGGGGCAGAGAGAGGGAGAGAAGCTTATGGAGCACGACACGGGGCCCTGTCCTCCGACCCCGGGATCGTGACCTGAGCCCAAATCCAGAGTCGGACTCTCAACTGACTGCGCCACCCTGACGCTGTGGCCTGGGCATTCGGGGTCTGGAGGCGTCCCTGTCGCCCGAGACTGGAGCGTGCGGGGGACCTGCCGTGTGTGTGGGGGTGTGTGTGGGGGGGCGTGTATGTGG